>JASDQU010372294.1:147652-166626 GCA_032191745.1 Picea mariana | reverse complement strand
TAAGGAGAGCTTTCACAAGTAAGTATATCATCCTTCCTCTCTTGTCCATTCAACACTTTAGAACTAGGGAAAGAGTAGTATTCTGTCACGGTTTGTTCCAGATCCGGGTGGATCTGTGGAGATTGGTCTGTGTCCGCACTCACGAATTTATCCTTGAACAGGAAGAGCATAGGAGAAGCAGAGAGATGTGTAAGACACCCATGTACAGACATTTGAATTAATAGAAGAGTTATGATTCAATTCATGGTTTGTGTTGTTCTCTGTGTATTTGATGTTGATATGCTCATAAATGTTTTCTTCCTGGTTATACATTTTATTTTATATGTTGTGTATATGATTTCATGGTTAAATTGAAGTCTGAAAAGGGATATGGAATGAGTTTCAATTGTTTCTCTATTTGAGCCAAAGATTCCTGCAAGGAGTGCAGTCGAATTGTCTGCAAGGAGTGCGTTGTCAGAGGGTTCATATAGAGATAACTTTGATTCTCATTCATCCCAGAAGGTGCAGTTGGGCATAGGAGTCGTGCAAGGAGTGCGCAGGCCAGGTAAAAGTCTCAGGGTTGCGAACCTGAGTGAGTATTTGAAGGATTGCTGCTGCAAAGTGTGTGCAGAGTCGAAGAGTTTCAACACTTAGACGGAGTTGAAGGGTTGCCGCAAGGAGTGTGCGCAAGGGAGTTTCCTGAAGGACTCAAAATTCATGGGAAATCTCAGGAAGGATAGGTCCTTGAATTCGTCAAAGGATTGCACAGAGAAGTTGTGTTTGAAGTGTTCAAGCAGGTGCTGCAAGTTTGCGCGCAGGTGATCAAGTCTTCGTGGAGGAAGGAACGGACGGTCGGAATTCCCCGAGGAGAATTCATGAACCACCGTAAGCTGTTAGATCTTGGAAAGGTGTAGGGAAGATACGGCAACGTATTCCCAAAAGGTTCCAAGCTCAGGAGGGGCGGAGCCATTGATCAGGACCACGAGGGTCATTGGATTTACACGCATATCGTGGATCGGGGTTTCGTGAGTCAAAGCTCCAAATTATTGCAACGAAAATTGCGATATCGTGATCCGCGATATCCCGACGAGCCCAGAATCGTCCATCAATTGGGACGCATGTCAGAAGATTCAAAGAAGTCGGGGTTCGGAGCATCGTAGATTCAGAGACAGGATACTCCAGCAGTGTGGAATCGCGAAACGCAATATTTCGACGGAGAAAGGATAGTGGGGCCATAGGATTTGGTAGAGGACAGGTGGCGCACCATATCGGAGTTCGGGGAAAGTAAAGTCCCAAAACCTTTGGCATTAGGATTCGCGATCCCGCGAAGTCTGAAATCCCGATAGAAGTGACAGGAAGTGGAAAAGTCAACTCACACGTGTGTGTTAGAGTTTCTGTATATCAAGTATCGGGAGTTGGTAAGACAAGTTGATTGGTATCGCGAGCACCAAAATTGCGATAGGAAAAGTTTCGACAGGGTAAAGAGAAAAGTCAGCATTTGACTGGCCATCGGATCTCGGGGATTCGAGAGCCCAGTGATCGACCTTTGACATCGCGAAGTCACGAAGTCCGATTCCCCGATAAAGCAAAGAAAGGGGATCGAGCGATAGTTCTGTGGGTGCAGATTTCCCGATAGGGAAATAGAAGAACAGTGGAGTTCTTCGGGCTGTGAGAAGAAGAAGATCCTGTGAGCGGACGTGCCTTGAGGGTATGGCTATGTCATTGGCACATTCATGAAACCTTCAATCCTTAATTGCTCTTTGTCATACCCACCACCTTTGCGCTTCTAAATATGCAATAAGTAAGATTTATTGCTAACAGTTCATCATGCAGCACCCATACAGATTGTCATTAATAGGCTAAAGGCTCGAGGATCTTTCCCATTCATAAGCATTTAACCAAGATTTTGCGGAGAGTTATATTATTATCTCCAACTGTTCATTTAAACCATTGTCTGGAGCAAACCAATGTTCTCATAAACCTATGGTATCAGCTTGACAATAGTTCTTTGGAGATACAGTGAACATCTTCGGGCACGAGGACCAGAACTTCCAATGGTCCAGGGCATATTCTTATTACTCAACCCCTGCCACCCAGAACGAAGTAATTTGGACCCTTGGGATTGCTCGTGCACGCTGTGTCCCTGAAGTTTTTGACCCTAAGGAGCTGGTCTCTTGGTGCGTCGATAAATTTATTTCAGACAAAATAATTATTCCACTGCGAGACCGCCCTTCTGTTTCTTTGTCACCTCAGGTCTTCCGCTAGATGTTAAGATTGTCGGAGCCAACATTGACGTTCAAAGGAGAATATTCCAAACAGTTCCTAGCAAAGAATAATAGCAGGTTGGACCTCTTGCCCCATTTATTGGAAGACCTGATGGTAGTTCCTGAAGATATCACAAGCTTGTAGGTTATTTAATTTAGAAATCCATTTCGTGAAATTTCCTGGCTGTTTACAAGAATAACGGGACAAGAGTCCACAACAACTATTTCCCGGATGGCTCTTTATATTTTGTATTTCACAGTCAAGGAACAAGCCATTTTTTATTGGGGCAAGTTAATTTCCCATGAAATCTATTCCCAATTGTCAAGCTTCAAAAGGGAAAAGAAATTTTATATGCCATCCTACTTAGTTTTTGCGATATCACATTGCTGCCAGTTTCCAGAACTGTCTCTGTCCAAGAATGTCAACTGGGAATTCAACCCAATAACGTTCCGGTACCAGGCCTTGTGGAAGCACAAGGCCTCCCACTGTTTTATGAGGTTTTTAATGGCTTCATGTCTGTTTTCAAAGTTTTTTTGTTAGGAGAAGATGCTCCCCGCATATTTGAACATGCAACCGGTTCTTTGGACAGGAAGGGGACACTTGAACATTTGGATAATTACACTGTGATCAGGATTTTTGGCTCCAGGGAAAAACCTTCTCTCCTTCCATGTCACATTATGGACAGAATGTTTGTTACAAAAGTAGCACGGCAATACAACTACTGGTTGCATCTATTCCAAGAGAAGAGAAAAAAACATTTAATTCCTCTGCCTTGGAAAGTCGGGGACTTCATGTTGAACAATGTCAACAAAATTGACAAATTTGCAGTGCATTATAAAAACTTGAATCTAAGATATATTGAAAGACTAAGAGGGTTCTACCTCGATAAAAAAATTCTATAACATTTACAAACACTTGGCTTCAACAATTGTTTTTTCAAAAAACACCTGACCAAAAATAGAGACAATGGCGGCAACGCTGCTGCTTATGATGTCGACGACCTAGACACACTGCAAAGCAGCACTAAATTGTACAGGAAACATGGAAAAGGCCCCGGTGACAAGAGTTTTCAATTAGCAAATAACACTCCCAAAATTACAACATCCCGGAGCATCGCTCCAATGGCCCACCACAGCAACAAAGCAACTCAGATTTCTTCAAACAGAGGAGGAGATAACGACCCTCTTCACTCTAAAATTGATAGTTCTCACAAGCTTCCAGTAGACAAGAAGAGAAAAAAAAATATGGGATAGGCGGAAGAGCCTGAAATTCAGAGTGAGAACATGGAACTTGAGCCTAATCTGGATAGCATACTCCGCTACCTTGATCAGACCGGAGACGCCATCCAGCATAGTCGTCCAATGGACATAATTGATACCAAAAATTTTGACGAAGATGAATCCTTTGTGTTCCAGAGCGTTGTTTTTGACGTCCAGTCCAAAAAATTGATTATTGAAAAAAAAATGTAAAAAATAAGAAAGGAAAATCTCCTTCAGAGGTTAACCTTCTGAACATGCGGTCGTCCCAAATTTTTCAACTTCACATAGCGAACGGAGATGCACTTCATGATTCCATTGGAGGCATCAAGGTCGAGAATGCCATACTGAAGGACCGGGTCAAGGAATTGGAAGAGGCTTTGATTCCTATGTCATTGCTTGCTAATCCTTTGGCAATAGCCATGTCTACCACCCCTGTAGCCAAGTTAAAAGGATCCTCCAACCTCCTCGCATAATGTAGAGGATATGTTGAGAATAATATCAAGAAAAGAATGGAACTAGTTACTGAGGCATGGGAAACATCACAAACCATGACTTCCCTTGGAACCAGGGCACATAATTTGATCGAACATTTGCAGGCGGAGTTAAAATATGAAGAACATTTCTATTTAAACACGGTCCTTCCTTTTGGCACCATTGTCAACAACATGACATAAACAAGAAGAAGACAACAAGATCTTCCATCCAAAAATTGGATCGGTCAATTAAACACATGCTGGAAAGAAAAAGTGAAGAACCTGCATCTCATTGTTCAGTCATGTGAACAAGCCATATCAAAGAAATAAAAATTATTTGCAAAGTTGTCTAGAATAAACTTAGCCGAAAGGAACAACGACTTCTAAGACCCCAACTTAATTGTCAACTCCTTGCCCTTAAGTAGGCAAGACTTTGATAAACAGGTTGATATGTTTAAGGCGTTGTCTTTGGAAAAATTTTACAGCATCTTTGAATATGGTCAAGATGACGTCGACGACTGGCTAGTCGACTATTCAGTACAGAATGAGGAAATTGATCAGGCTCTGAATAAACTTTCTATCGACTTCGGGGAATTAGAAAACGAACTTTTCAACATAAAAATCTGGAATGAGATCAATGTCACCCCAATGAGAAGGTACATTGAAGAATGGCTCGAAAGGGAATTGAAGCAGGCCACCGACGAAAGGCAACAGACAGTTGCCACGATTCCACCAGTCGTTGACGACATCAAAGAAAAGGCATCCACAAGAAAATAGCAAAAGGGGTCATATGTACCATCACTGTAAGTCTAGTGATCGCATCCTGCTTTGTTTATCAACCCAGTTATTCCACTTTTTTAAATAGAAATGTCTATACAAAGACTGATACCTTTCAATTTTTAATTTTTTTCAGGTATTGCACTCTATTGTCGCCCACTTCTTCTTTCTATAGTCCTGTTTCTTGTACATATTTCTCTTATGGTTTGTGGGAGCCCCAATTCCGGTCTATATGACAAACGCATTGAAATTTCCAGGAATATGTAACAGACTTTTATTTTTTGATATATTTCAAATAAAATAGTTTTTTATGTCCTTTTATATTTATGTCCTCGTACATTTTTATCTTTCACCAGTCTATATGACAAATGCATTTAAATTTCCAAGAACTTGTAACTTATTTAATATATTTCAAACTAAACTGTTTTTTTATTTCTTCTCATATTTGTGTCGTCATAAATTTTTATCTTCCACTATGCACAAATTGTATTTTGTTATATACTTTCAAAAAATAAATGGGGTTCTAGAGGCCACGTGTCATTTACTGCATGGATACCACCTTTGCTTCATGCTTCTTGCCACATCTCCGCTGCATTTTCCATTTGCCTCTGCTACTTTCTCCTATCCCAATTCAACATGGCAGGGACTACGCTGCCACACAACCTTGTTAAAGATAGGGATCTAATTTTCACTATCAAAATATTTTGAAAGATGTACATTATAAAATATGTCTAAAGATGGAACATCTCACAACATTACAAGTGTATATATATTTTCCCTAATTTTATGAAGACATAAAAAAATAGGGACAATAATAAGGACTATCAATTACATGGTATACACAATAAAATATTACATTTAAAATATATATATATATATATTAATTAGAATATTAATATAATTAGTAAAATCAATATAAAGTTAATAATTTGGTTCTCAAAACATTTTGAACTAGTGTAGATCCATCTTAAACCCGGATCTATCAAGCACCGAGAGGGATCAAATTTCTTAACGTGTAATTTTTTATTATCACTTCATTCCATGTCAAGTTTTAAACGGTGAGTGTAATTGTTTTTTTAAATGCGCTGACTTTATTTTTATTATTTCTTGTTATTTTTTTTAATAGAGCCTACTTTAATGTTTTTTGATGTAACATTATCTAACATAACATAACGCTAATGCCTCAACATATCTCCCATACTAAGTTGTAGAGCACCTCACTACTCTCGATACAATGAAAAATATATAATATAAAAAATATCTACAAATAAATATTATTTAAAAAATACAATTAATGTTAATGAAACATGTTTATGCATCTAACAAAGTGTAATGAAGATATTAAAAATAAGTTAGTGATGCTCATTTTTTAATATAACTAAGGTATTAAAAATAAGTTAGCGATCTCCATTTTTATTGAAAAATGTTTATCATAAAATATCTCTAAGTAAACAACATTCTTCAACCTTATAATTAAAATATTAATGAAGAATGTAAATGTGTTTTTATTGATACATTTTCGATATCAAATAAATAAAATGGAAAAGTTGGACATTGAAAATAAATAAAAAAGAAATGGAATTACTTTGAAGAGGTGAGGCTGAGGACATGAATTCATGAATGTAGAAGAAGAGTTTTTCTCACTTGTTTGTTTGTTCATTGTGGAGTAACCCAGGGATGAGATGTGTTTAAACGTCGAAGGAATTAGTTGGACTCATAAGTGGCCCTATGAAGTATGCATGGTTGCAGGTTTAATGGAGATTGGTTTTCGAGCTCCCATTTTTTCGTTTAGCCTTAGTAGGGGTAGTGGACATGTTGGAGGCCTAGAGGCTTTTCTAGAGGCAGGTCAACTATAAGCTAACTGGGGTGAATTTTTGAGGAGGCTCTCAACGATTCTGTAGGCGCTAGTTTCCTCCCTGTTTGGCGGTCCTATTGACACCGTCCATTTTCCTAGCCTGTTCCACTTGCCTTTTTTCCTGGGAAACAACTCTAGATTAGACAGGGTCCTTTAATAATTGTCTTAACTTTCCTTTTTTTCATTACACTACATCAATCCTAGAGTCCTGTCTAAATGCCATGATACGACGTTTGTATTGAGGTGGCATGTGTTAGAAGGTTGGTGGGATATTCTGAATGGCTTGTGAGGTCATCACACTCATGGGTGCGACTGACGAGGAGGCTTGGGAGCGAGAGGTACTATTCACCTTGGTGGATGAGCTCTGCAAAACTAAATGCAGTGGGTGTGATTTTAATGAACACTTTACTCCACCAGTGGACACCTCACCAAAATTCACCTTACAACAAAACTCTGGCATGAATACTTCGTCGTGTCATTGTGGAGGTCGTGATAAGTTACAGAGTCAGTCTGCAAATGGCTTAGAGTGTGAGGAACCTTGTAGCTTCATCGTTGGGAGTAGAGGACAGTGTTTGGGACCACCGGTTCTAGGGTTTAATGTTGAGGTGAAGCGTTCGCAGGTTGGAATTCAGATAGAGTCTACACATAGGGGCAGTCTTTGTTTTAAGGAAGGTTATCATAAGAGAAGTGCTCGAGTGTGAAAGCCAAAAAAGACGAAGCGTCAACTGATAATGGGTGTGGATGTGGGGTTAGAGGAGTCCTGTCAACTATCACTATGTGCACTGGTAGGGAGGTCCGCGTATAGGTCTCGGTGCAAAATGCCCCTCCCAGAGTGGATGTAGAGAACATGGGTTTCGCTTATAAGATATGCGCCAGAGTTACTGACCCTCCCGCGTGGATGGTTTGGTTTGGTGTTTAAAAACCTTGAGGACTCTACGTTTATCATGGGTAGATTTTGGGATTTTGAGGGAGGGAGTATAATGTTGAAGAGATGGCACATTCGTTTCGACCCATCTACGGAATATTTCAGCTTCCACCATGTCTAGGTATTACTACCTGGCCTTCCTCTCCAACTATGGAATTCCAAAGCATTGGAGGAGATTGGAAATATGTTGGGTCATTTCATCAGGGTTGATGAAGTTGTATTGCACTCAAAGGATAAGAGAATGGCTTGAGTCCTGGTTGAGTCGGATATCCACGCGGGCCTGTTGGAGATGCTTGAAATAGATTAGCGGGGCCACTTAACTGTCTAGAGACTAGACTACCTGGGAATACCTTTTCATTGCTCACTTTGTAGACGGACTGGTCACCTGCGTAAGGATTTCCAGAAAGCGACTGGGGTATCAGACACAGAGGACTCCATGGAAGATTTATCAAAAGATTTGTATATGAGCAAAGAAGACTCGCAGGGGATGGGTGAACTTGCAGATGAGAGTGTCGAAGATAGTCTCGGTACCACATCGACACCTTCATAGGTAAGCTCAAGACACATTGTCCTACTCTGTATTTTTCTTTATCTTCGTGGGAATGAGATCTACTCGACAGTACTTTCTCGTCGGACTCAACTTCCACTCCTAAACTGGACCCAGGAACATCTGTTTTAAATGATCTTGTTGGATCCGACCCGGAAGATGCTATGCCTGACCATATCCCTGTGATTGATAATTCTAAAGTGACTTTGTCTATCAAACCTCCTCCCACGACAACTGTGGAAAAGCCCAATTTGGTATCGCAGACTTTTATTCCTCTAATTGGTGAACACGCGCTGGATAATGTGATTAATTCATTGTTTTTGTCCTCTAGGGAGGCTACTAGCCCCATACCCATCACAACTTACCTAGGAAAGGAATTCATCCATTGAGTGGATGAAAGTGGAGTCATAGGGGCAACTACAAGTTTAGGATAAGGATCAGGGAAGGACTTAGCTTGGGCGCGGGGACTGGGGCTAGAGATCTCTCCTATTAAAACTAGGAGTGCCTATGATGCAGGAGCATCTCAAGCGAGCCAGCGCGGAGTCCAAAGACAGTTGGACAAGCGCCCAGCACCAATTTTGAGAATGTTTTAGAACCTTAAATGAAACAATTAAATGAAGGAGCGCCCTTGTATAATGTAAACGGGCCCTGAGTGATCCGCTCTCGTCCTTAGTAGGTAGAAGGCATTTATAGTAGTTAATGCAAGTAGGTAGAATTGAATGTGTATATTAGACAGTTTTAGAGCGCAAGAGGGAAACGGGATATAGACACCCTCATTTGTGTATTGTAACAATAAGCGTGGAGAGAAAGAGCATACAGAGCTGAGAAGGGAGAACTGTAATTTGAAGACACCCATGTACAGAGATTTGAATTAATAAGAAAAGAACTTTGATTCAAATTCATGGCGTTGTGTTGGTTCTCCGTTTATGTATGCTAATGTTATGCTCATGCTTATTTTACTCTTTCTGATGTACATTTTCTTTTATGCTATGTATGAATGATTTCTTATTGAATTTTTGAAATATGAGAGGAAAGGGTAATGGAATGAGTTTCAATTGTTTCTCTATCTGAGCAAGAGTTCCTACAAGGAGTGTAGTTGAATTGTCCGCAAGGAGTGCGTTGACAAGGTGTTCAGAGGTTTGTCTTTGAAAGCTCAGTAGAGATGGCTTTTGTTCTCTTTTCACAGAAGTGCAGTCAAGCATAGGAACCGTGCAAGGAGTGTGCAGGCCGAGTGAAGCCTCAGGGGTGCGAACCTGAGCGAAGTATTGAGAGACTGCTGCTACAGGTGTGCGCAGAGTCGAAGGAGTTCAACACTTGGAAGTGTTTGAAAATCTACCGCAAGGAGTGCATGCAAGGGTTTTTCTAAAAGACGCAGAGTGGGAGAAAGTTCAGAAGGGTTTGAAGCCTTCAAAGTCGTAGAAGGAAGGCAAAGAGGCCAAACACATTGAAAGTTTGAAGGAAGGCGTAGCGACGTCAGACCGCAAGAGGTTCTCAGAGGAAGAGACGGACGGTCGGAATTCTCTGTGGAGAATCTGCGAAGTCCCGTGAGCCATTAGATCTCAAGGAGGAGCAGGGGAGATACGACGAGTATTCCCAAAGGTTCTAAGCTCAGGAGGAGTAGGACCGTGGATTCAAGCCACAAGGGTCGTTGGATTGGCAAGCGAATTCCTATTTCGGGATTTCGTAGGTGGAAGTCCCGTAAACTTTGCAACGGGAATCGCGATATCACGAAACGCGAAGTCCTGAAGGCTAAAAGGACGGTGTGGGGCCAGAGGAGTCAGTGAGGTGGACAGGTGGCACACTATCGACGTAGAAGTAAATTCAGTTGACCATTTCGGAGTTTCATGGAGTGAAGTTTTGAATCCATTACATTAGGATTCGCAATATTGTGAAGTCTGAAGTCCTGACAAAAGTAAAGGGGTGTTGAAAAGTCAACCTTGTGAGTGCATCAAAATTTTGAAAAATCAAGTTTTGGGAATCGCGGGAACAAGTTGCTTGACACCGCGACCGTCGAAATCGCGATAAGGAAAATCCCGAAAAGGAAGGAGGAAGGGTCAGCGTTGACTGTTTTCGGGGTTTGGAGATTGGAGACACTGTGCTTGAACAACGGATTCACGAAGGTGCGAAGTCCGACCTACCGAGGTATAAAAGGGGGAATTTCTCAAAGTTAGTCGTGGGTGCAATTTCCTGAAAGGGAAATAGAAGAGCCATTTCTGAAAGCTCTTCGGGCCAAGGAGAGAAGAATGATCCTGTGTACATGGACTTCCTGACCCACGAGTTGAGGAGGGTTGTGTTAGGTTTGGTATCAGAGCTCAGAAAGGTTCTTTTCTTTCTGTAGCAGAGAAAAAGAGAATTCACCATGCCACCGAGAAGAAGGGACAGACAAACACCCAATCCACCAGAGGAGAGGGAAATGCCGAGAAGAAGAGGTAGGCAAATGACTGATCCAGCTATGGAAAAATAAATGCATGATTTACGCGCCAGACTTGAGGACATGGAAACAGCATAAAGACGCACAGTCGGTGTTGGGGATCTTAGTGATTCCAAAAGTGAAATTGAGGCTGAACATGAAGAAGAAGTTGCAGCCGAAGATGCATCAAACGAACGTTTGATTAGAGCTATTGCAAGAATGGGTGCAAGAGAGAAAATGGACATTCCAGTTTATGAGGGAAATCTGGATGCAGAGGAGCTTCTAGACTGGATTAGAGCCCTGGACACATACTTTGACTATGAAGATGTCGAAGAAGACAAAAAAGTCAAGCATGTTGTCACAAGATTGAAAGGACATGCAGCATTGTGGTGGGATGAACTACAAGCTGACAGACGCTGCAAAGGCAAGCAGAAGATAAAAAGCTGGGACAGAATGATCGCGAAGATGAAGGCGAAATTCATCCCCAGAGATTATCAAATTACTCTGTTCAGGAGAATGCAGAACCTGAGACAGAAGTTGATGACAGTGAAAGAATACACTGAAGAATTCTACAGGTTGAACATCAGGGCAGGTCATCGGGAGAGCGATGATGAAAAAGTTGCCAGATACATGAATGGTCTGAGATATGACATTCTGGATGAGATGAGCATGGTAACCATCTGAACAGTGGAAGATGCTTATCAGATGGCTCTAAAAGCGGAAGAGAAGCTGAGCCGAAAGCAGGGTCAGAGAGGTCGAGGCAGAAGTTAGCCCAAAGGCAAATCAGTTGCCCAGGATAAATATCAGAAGCCCAAGGAGGACTAGAAGAAACCTCAGACTCGAACTAAGAGAGGTGGAAGCTCACAGCGAGGGCAATATGTTGAACAGAGAGGATAGCATACTGAGCAGAGAGGAGATTATGCTGATAATAATACTTTTCCTCGTACTAGAGGTAGAGGAAGAGGAAGAGGTGGAGTAATAACATGCTTCACATGTGGAAAGAATGGGCACAAGTTTTACGAGTGTCCAGATAAAAGGAAGGAGAGTGGAGAAACTCACATCACTGAATCACAGAGGTGAGGTGTTGAGGCGGAAGATGTTGAAGTCGGAAGATCGCTGATGATGCGAAAAGTTCTTTTGACACCAGAAAAGGAGGTGGAGAGTTCAGTCCAAAGAACCAGACTTTTCCGGACTACTTGCAAGACCAAGGACAGGGTATGCAAGGTCATTGTGGACAGTGGTAGCACAAATAATCTTGTTTCTACAGAAATGGTATAAAATATGTAGCTGGAGACGATTGATCATCCAAGCCCATACAGAGTTTCGTGGCTACAAAAAGGACATCAGGTAACTGTCACTAAACAGTGTCTAGTTGAATTTAAGATAGGAGGATATAATGATAAGATATTATGTGATGTTATTCCCATGGATGTTTGTCATCTATTGTTGGGTAGACCATGGCAATATGACAGGAATGTGATTCATGATGGGAGAATGAACACATACACCCTAGAAAAGAATGGGAGAACTCACATGTTGCTTCCAATCAAGGATAAGAAGGTGAAACCGGAAGTAAGCAACATTGTACTTCTCATGAGTGGGAAGGAACTTCTTACTGAGGTTAAGAACAAAGAGGAACCGCAATTCATTGTGGTCAGGAAATCGAAGATTGTATTGACCAGCACAAGAGTAGATGATTTACCAGAAGAGGTTCAGGAACTGCTGAAAGAGTTCGCTGACATAGTAGTGGACGAACTACCTCATTCGTTGCCACCGATTAGAAGTGTGAGTCATCATATTGATCTCATACTAGGAGCCAGTTTGCCAAACAAAGTCGCATACCTATTGATGCCGCAGGAGAATGAAGAGGTCAAAAGGCAAGTCCAGGATTTATTGGACAAAGGGTTGGTCAGAGAAAGCTTGAGTCCATGTGATGTTCCAACAGTACTCAGTCCGAAGAAAGACGGAGGCTGGAGGATGTGTACTGACTCGAGGATAATCAACAAGATAACCATCAGGTACAGATTTCCATTACCAAGGATGGATGATTTGATGGATTGCTTGAGTGGAGCAAAGTATTTTTCAAAGATTGATTTGAAAAGCGGTTATCATCAAATCCGCATGAGAGAAGGTGATGACTGGAAGACAGCCTTCAAAACAAACGAAGGGTTGTATGAATGGCTTGTTATGCCATTTGGCTTAACAAATGCACCGAGTACCTTCATGAGGTTGATGAACGAAGTCCTGAGGGAGTTCATCGGAAAATTTGTCATTGTGTATTTGGATGACATATTGATTTTCAGTAAAACAGTGGCAGAGCATCTAAAACATTTGGCTACAGTGATGCAGAGGTTACAGCAGGAGAAGTTGTTGATAAACATGAAGAAATCCTCGTTCATGAAGACAGAGCTCATTTACTTGGGATTTGTTATTTCTGCAGATGAGTTGAGGATGGATCCAAATAAGGTGGAGGTAATCAAGAATTGGCCATCACCGAAGAATACCTTTGAGGTGAGAAGTTTCCATGGATTGGCTAGTTTCTACCGAAAATTCATTAGGAATTTCAGTGGAATTAGTGCACCAATGATGGACACAGTGAAGAAAAGACACAAGTCTTTTCACTGGACTGAAGAGGCTGAGAAGAGTTTTAATCTATTGAAGAGGAATATTACGGAACAACCAATTTTGGTGTTGCCGGATTTCCAAAAGACATTTCAAGTGAAGTGCGATGCAAGTGGATTTGCAATAGGGGCAATCTTGAGTCAGGAAGACAGGCCGATAGCATATTTCAACGAGAAGCTGAATGAAGCGAAAGTGAAATACTCCAGTTATGATAAGGAGTTTTATGCTATCATACATACATTAAAGAAATGGAGACACTACTTGATCCCGAAAGAGTTTGTCTTATACAGTGACAATCATGCATTGTAGTTTGTGACTCAACAGGAAAAGTTGAATCAGAGGCATGTCAAATGGGTTGAATATATGCAGAATTTCACTTTTGTGATTAAACATATTTATGGTACTGCTAAAAAAGTTGTTGATGCTTTGAGCAGGAAGTGTTTGTTATTGCAGGAGTTCAGGATCAAAACATTGGGTTTTGATGATCTCAGGGACATGTACAAGGATGATCCAGATTTTAAGGAGGCGTATGAAGCAGCTGAGAATCCAATTCTTAGAGATAGAAGCCAATGGGCAGAATACATGATCCAGGAAGGATTATTGTTTAAGGGTATTCAGCTGTGTATTTCGAAATGCTCCATGAGGGAGAATTTGCTAAAGGAGAAACACAGTGGAGGATTGGCAGGACACTTTGGTCACAACAAGACATTCGCAAAGTTAAATGAGTCATATTTTTGGCTGGGAATGCGAGTAGACGTCAAGAGATTCGTGGACAGGTGTAGAATTTGTCATCATTCAAAGGGGAGAAGATAGAATGCGGGGTTTTATCAACCATTGCCCATACTAGAAAGGTCGTGGGACGCAATCAGCATGGATTTCATATTGGGGTTGCCAAGAACACACAGAGGTTTTGACTCAATCTTTGTGGTGGTGGATAGATTTTCCAAGATGGCACACTTCATTCCATGTCAGAAAACCAGTGACGCAACTCACATTGCGAATCTGTTTTTCAAAGAAGTCATTCGACTTCATGGCTTACCAAGAAGCATAGTTTCGGATCGAGACACTAAGTTCATAGGGCACTTTTGGAGGACCTTATGGAAGAAGCTGGGGACTAACTTGGCATTTAGTTCGTCTTATCATCCTCAGACAAATGGACAGACAGAAGTGGTGAACAGAAGTCTAGGAGACTTGTTGAGAAGCTAGGTGACAAAACACTAGAGCCAATGGGACCACATATTACCACAGGCAGAGTTTGCTTATAACAACTCGGTTAACAGAAGCACAGGGCAAAGTCCATTTCAGATTGTTTATGGCATGCAGCCAAGAGGAATTTCTGAGTTGAGGGATTCAGAACAGAATGCAACTAGGAGCGCTAGTGCAGAAAATTTCGCAGAAGCGATGAAAGAACTTCACAGCCAGGTGAAGGAGCGACTGCAGAGTTCGAACCAGGAATATAAACGCAAAGTAGATCAACACAAGAGACAACTTCAATTTGAGGTTGTTGATTTGATTCTGGCACATTTGAGAAAGGAAAGGTTTCCGAAAGGAACATATAACAAACTGAAGATGAAGAAAATCGGACCGTACAAGGTCTTGAAGAAATTTGGGGCAAATGCTTACGAGATTGAATTACTCGATGGGATCGGAATTTCTCCAATATTCAATATCTCAAATTTGTACCCATATAAAGTTGACGAAGCAGGGATAGGAAATAAGAATCCAGTGATCCAGTGGACAAAGCATATTCCAGTTGCAGATAAGCCGCAGATGGAGCGCATACTGGATAAAAGAGTGAACAAGAAGACAAGGCGAAAGCAATACTTTGAGTATTTGGTCAAGTGGAGAGGCCATCCAGTTGAAGATGCCAGCTGGGAGAGCGAAGCAGAGATCCAGAAGCATGGACAGACCGTGCACGAGCTCATGGATAGGAGCCCATGAGATTTTTCAAGCCAGAGAGTATGATGCAGGAGCATCTCAAGNAGGAAGGATTACTGTTTAAAGGTAATCAGTTGTGTATTCCGAAATGCTCCATGAGGGAGAATTTGTTGAAGGAGAAACACAATGGAGGATTGGCCGGGCACTTTGGTCACGACAAGATGTTTGCAAAGTTGAATGAGTCATATTTTTGGCTGGGAATGCGAGCAGATGTCAAGAGATTCGTGGACAGATGCAGAATTTGCCAGCATTCGAAGGGAAGGAAACAAAATGCGGGGTTTTATCAACCATTTCCAATACCTGAAAGGCCGTGGGATGCAATCAACATGGATTTCATATTGGGGTTGCCAAGAACGCAAAGTGGATTTGACTCAATATTTGTGGTGGTGGATATATTTTCCAAGATGGAACACTTCATTCCATGTCAAAAGAGCAGCGACGCAACTCACATTGCGAACCTGTTTTTCAAAGAAGTCATTCGACTTCATGGCTTGCCAAGGAGCATAGTTTCGGATCGAGACACTAAGTTCATAGGACACTTTTGGAGGACCTTATGGAAGAAGCTGGGAACTAACTTGTATTTTAGCTCGGCTTATCATCCTTAGATGGATGGAAAGATAGAAGTGGTGAACAGAAGTCTGGGAGACTTGCTGAGAAGCCTAGTGACAGAACACCACAGCCAGTGGGACAACATATTACCACAGGCGGAGTTTGCTTATAACGATTCAGTTAACAGAAGCACAGGGTAGAGTCCATTTCAGATTGTCTATGGCATACAACCGAGAGGAATTTTTGAGTTGATGGATTTAGAACATAATGCAACTAGAAGCACTAGTGCAACAAATTTTGTAGAGGCGATGAAAGAACTTCACAGCCAGGTGAAGGAGCAATTTCAGAATTCGAGCCAGGAATATAAATACAGAGCAGATCAGCATAGGAGAAAACTTCAATTTGAGGTTGGTGATTTGATTTTGGCACATCTGATAAAGGAAAGGTTCCTGAGAGGAACATAAAACAAATTGAAGATGAAGAAAATCGGACCGTGCAAAGTCTTGAAGAAATTTGGGGCGAATGCTTACGAGATTGAATTACCCGATGGGATCGGAATCTCTCCGATATTCAATATCTCAGATTTGTACCCATATAAAACTGAGGAAGCAGGGACAGGAAATGAATAGCCAGTGATCCAGTGGACAAAGCAGACGTGAGTTGCAGATAAGCCGCATATGGAGCGCATACTGGACAAAAGAGTGAGCAAGAAGACCAGGTGAAAGCAATACTTCGAATATTTGGTCAAGTGGAAAGGCCATCCAGTTGAAGATGCCAGCTGGGAGAATGAAGCAGAGATCCAGAAGCATGGACAGACCATGTGTGAGCTCATGGAAAGGAGCCCATGAAAATTTTCAATCCAGAGAGTATGATGCAGGAGCATCTCAAGCGAGCTAGCGCGGAGGCAAAAGACAGCTGGACAAGCACCAACACAAATTTTGAAATTGTCTTGAAGTAAATGCGCTAACCTTAAACGAAGTCATTAAGAAGGAGCACCCTTGTATAATGTAAACGGACCTTGAGTGATCCTCTTTCGTCCTTAGTAGGTAGAAGGCATTTATAGTAGTTAATGCAAGTAGGTAGAATTGAATGTGTAGATTAGACAGTTTTAGAGCGCAAGAGGGAAACGGGATATAGACACCCTCATTTGTGTATTGTAATAATAAGCATGAGGATCAATAGCATGCAGAGTTGAGAAGGGAGAACTGTAATTTGAAGACACCCATGTACAAAGATTTGAATTAATAAGAAAATAACTTTGATTCAAATTCATGGCGTTGTGTTGGTTCTCCGTGTATGTATGCTAAGGTTATTCTCATGGTTATTTTACTCTTTCTGCTGTACATTTTCTTTTATGCTATGTATGAATGATTTCTTGTTGAATGTTTTAAATCTAAGAGGAAAGGGTAATGGAATGAGTTTCAATTGTTTCTCTATCTGAGCAAGAGTTCCTGCAAGGAGTGCAGTTGAATTGTCCGCAAGGAGTGCGTTGATAAGGTGTTCATAGGTTTGTCTCTGAAATCTCAGTAGAGATAGATTTTGTTCTCTTTTCACAGAAGTGCAGTCAGGTACAGGAGCCATGCAAGGAGTGCGCAGGCCGAGTAAAATCTCAGAATTGCAAACCTGAGCAAAGCATTGAGAGACTGCTGTTGCAGGTGGCGCAGAGTCGAAGGATTTCAACACTTGAATGTGGAGGAAGGTCTACCGCAAGGAGTGTGAGCAGGAATTTTCTAAAGAACTCGAAGTCATGAGAAAGTTCAGAAGGATTTGAAGCCTTCAAATTCGTTGAAGGAAGGCGTAAGTGACATCGGACCGTAGGAGGACGAGTTCTCAAGGGAAAAAAGGACAGTCGGAATTCTCTGCAGAGAATTCATGAATTTTCGTGAGCCGTTAGATCCCATGAAGGAGGAGGGAAGTTACAATGAGTACTTTGAAAGGTTCTAAGCTCAGGAGGAGTAGGACAGTAGATCCAAGCCACGAGGACCGTTTGATTTGCAAGTGGATTCCCATTTCAGGATTTCATAGGTGGAAGTCCCATAAACTTTGCAACGGGAATCGCGATATCACGAACCGTGAAGTCCCAAAGGCTAAAAGGATGGTGTGGGACCAGAAGAGTTAGTGAGGCGGACAGGTGGCACCCTATTGACGTGGAAGTCAACCGTGTTGACCATTTCAGAGTTTCGTGAGTCGAAGTCCCGAAAATCTTGCATCAGGACTCGCGAACTCATGAAGTGCCAAGTTTCGAAATGGAGGAAAGTCTAGCTATGGGGCCAACACTGAGAAATGTGTCAGAGTCTGACACTTCAGGATTTCGAGGAATGTAGCATCGGGATACCGGGGTTCGTGGAGCGTAGTTTCATGTCATCGCAACTTGCGAACTCGCGAAAGCTGAAAATCCGGAGTTGATATCGGAGGTTCGGAATTCAGGATTCGGGGGTCATAGTGAGCAGGCACTCAACCAAAAGATTCACGATACCATGAAGTCCGATCCCCCGAAGTGTGAGGGAGGAATCTCACGAAGGTTCACTGTGGGTGCAGATTTTCCGAAAGGAAAAACGAAGAGCATTTTAGATTTCTTCGGGCCAGAAAAAGGGGAAAGATCCTGTGCACGTGGACCTTCTGACCTGTGGGTTGTGGAGGGGCTGTGTCACCGTCAGGATGTGGGCAAAATTCTCCATCATTTCATCCCTCTATCGCGTGAGAGCTTGCTCAAGCAACAGATTGATAGGATCGTTTGCACCGTCATTTTTCTTTTCTTCCACCATTGAGGGTTTCTTGGGTGTGCGAGAGCGATTGTCTTCAAGAGAGACAAGATTGAGACCCAACTTTCTATACTCGGACCTTGTCGGGGACATGCACTGAAAAAAATGATCAAGGCAACCTGCTCTAATACCACTGATCCAGATTATTTTCAGCACAAAATGAGATTGGAGATATAATAAATAAATGCACAGAGATATCACAAATATTCAATAATATAATAGAAATGTATCAGAGATGAAACCATAAATATAGATATATAGTAATACACGATTTCTATTAATGAAATAAATGTACAGAGACTATAAAAATACAGAGTGAAAGACTCGCTAGAATGGTGGCAACTTATCTCTGAGAAGAGATGTGATGGCTACTCGCATTCGCAAGAAGATGGTTACAATGAGGCTTTGAAGGCCTTTTTACAATAAAAAAGAATGCCAAAAATCCTAGACATCCAAAAAATTAACCCTAGGAGATGAAGCGCCAAAAGTCATGTGGTCCCCATTTGGGTAAGTTTGTACATCAACTTCCTAGGGTCGTAACTTTTGCATACGATCACCGTTTTAGGCGTATGATATCTCGTTGGAAAGGTATCATCGAGGAGATTCATTTTGG
>JASDQU010372294.1:131304-147602 GCA_032191745.1 Picea mariana | reverse complement strand
AGATTTGAATTAATAAGAAAATAACTTTGATTCAAATTCATGGCGTTGTGTTGGTTCTCCGTGTATGTATGCTAATGTTATGTTCATGGTTATTTTACTCTTTCTGCTGTACATTTGCTTTTATGCTATGTATGAATGATTTCTTATTGAATGTTTGAAATCTGAGAGGAAAGGGTAATGGAATGAGTTTCAATTGTTTCTCTATCTGAGCAAGAGTTCATGCAAGCAGTGCAGTTGAATTGTCTGCAAGGAGTGTGTCGACAAGGTGTTCAGAGGTTTGTCTCTGAAAGCTCAGTAGAGATAGCTTTTGTTCTCTTTTCACAGAAGTGCAGTCAGGCACAGGAACCATGCAAGGAGTGTGTAGGCTGAGTGAAGCCTCGGGGGTGCGAACCTGAGCGAAGTATTGAGAGACTGCTGCTGCAGGTGTGTGCAAAGTCGAAGGATTTCAACACTTGGAAGTGTTTGAAAATCTGCAGCAAGGAGTGCGTGCAAGGGTTTTTCTAAAAGACGCAGAGTGGGAGAAAGTTCAGAAGGTTTTGAAGCATTCAAAGTCGTTGATGGAAGAAAAAGAGGCCAAACACATTGAAAGTTTGAAGGAAGGCGTAGCGACGTCAGACTGTAGGAGGTTCTCAGAGGAAGAGACGGACGGTCGGAATTCTCTATGGAGAATCCACGAAGTCCCATGAGCCATTAGATCTCAAGGAGGAGCAGGGGAGATACGGCGAGTATTCCCAAAGGTTCTAAGCTCAGGAGGAGTAGGACCGTGGATTCAAGCCACAAGGGTCGTTGGATTGGCAAGCGAATTCCTATTTCGGGATTTTGTAGGTGGAAGTCCCGTAAACTTTGCAACGGGAATCGCGATATCATGAAATGCGAAGTCCTGGAGGCTAAAAGGATGGTGTGGGGCTAGAGGAGTCAGCGAGGTGGACAGGTGGCACACTATCGACGTAGAAGTAAATTCAGTTGACCATTTCAGAGTTTCGTGGAGTGAAGTTCGGAATCCATTGCATTAGGATTCGCGATATTGTGAAGTCCGAAGTCCCGATAGAAGTAAAGGGGTGTTGAAAAGTCAACCTTGTGAGAGCATCGAAATTTCGGAAAATCAAGTTTCGGGAATCATGGGAACAAGTTGCTTGACACCGCGACCGTCGAAATCGTGATAAGGAAAATCCCGAAAAGGAAGGAGGAAGGGTCAGCATTGGCTGTTTTCGGGGTTCGGAGATTGGAGACACTGTGCTTGAACAACGGATTCGCAAAGGTGCGAAGTCCGACCTCCCGAGGTATAAAAGGGGGAATTTCTCGAAGTTAGTCATGGGTGCAGATTTTTCGAAAGGGAAATAGAAGAGCCATTTCTGAAAGCTCTTCGGGCCAAGGAGAGAAGAACGATCCTGTGTACGTGGACTTCCTGACCCGCAGGTTGAGGAGGGTTGCGTCAGCCTGCAAGAAGCTGGGGACTAATCTTACATTTTCTGAACAATATTTAACATCAAACCATGAATAGAGGGTGCTTAGAGACATGAAATCCCTAGCAAGGGCCAAGTCATGATCCTCCTCTCTCTGAATATTAGAGGGGTAGGAGGACCCCTAAAATTGGCCTCTATGCGAAGACTTTTTTCCAAAACTAATCTGGATATTATTTTTCTCCAAGAGACCCTGGTTGTTGAGGATAAGGCTAGACATTTCGTGAATGCTTTATGTCCAAAATGGATGATCTATGTTGTCAATTCAGTAGGGAAGTCTGGTGGACTACTAGTGTCATGGGATCCAAACGTTTTTTATTTAAAGCCTTTCATAAGCTGTGATGGCATTTTATTGACAAGTTATCGTTTATCTAATAAAAGAAGGATTACTTTTTTAAATGTATATGGCTCGTGCAATGAGGGCAAGCAATTCTAGGAAAAGGTGGATGCAAAGGGCCTGTTAGCTCACGGTGATCTAATATTGGCAGGGAATTTGAACTTTACAACCAGTTTAGAAGAGGTTTGGGGTACCTCGGCATTACCAGATCCATTGGCGGCTTTTTTCAAAGAAATCTTCATTAAAAACCATCTTATTGATATTCAGCCTACGGAGGTGGTTCCGACGTGGAGAAATGGAAGAAGTGATGTGAACAAAATTCAAAAAAGATTAGACAAAGTATATGCCTCAAATGATACCCGACATTCGTCAGCTAGATATAGGACATGGGTGGAATATCCTTTTATATTTGATCATGCTCCAGTATTGCTCCAACTGGACATGGGCTACTTGTCAATTGCTCATCTTTTCAAATTCAATCCAACATGGTTACGTGAAGAGTCATTTGCAGCTCTGGTTCGGGAGGTGTGGATCTCACATCAGGCACAAGTGGAAGAGGGATCTCATAGGAGACTTGTAGGGAAGCTGATAATGCTAAAGGCCCGAGTAAAGGCCTGGACAATTGAAAGGAACAACAAGCATTGGAAAATATTGAAAAGGAGCTAGTTGTTCTATACAAGCAAAAGATACAGGGTGTTCTCAATTTTGAATTTGATCCACGAATGAAATCTCTAGAGGTTCATCGTAAAAAATTACTACTTGCAAATGAGGAACGGTGGCAACAAAAAAGTAGGGCTGTATGGATACAATGTGGGGACAAAAATACAAATTTTTTCCATCGTTTTTCTAGCCACTGAAGAAAAAAAAAAACATATATGGGAAATAATGGATGGATATGGCCAGGTACATTGTGGACAGGAGTCTATAAAGGAAGAAGCTCAGAGATACTTCAATTCTTTCTATCAAGACACTGGGAAAAACTCCATTAAGGAGCAGATAGCGACGACAAGACTCTTTCCAGGAATTGTATCCAAAGAAGAAGTACAAACTCTTGAGAATCCTTGCACCAGTGAGGAAGTACTAGAGGCCTTAAAGGGATTCACTAAGTACAAAAGTCCAGAACCTGACGGGTGGACTGTAGAGTTCCTTTTACACTTTTTCAAGTTGGTTGGGAAGGATTTGCCTGAGGCAGTTGAGGAAACTAGAATTAGTGGAGAGGTTATCATATCTTTAAATTCAACCTTTATAGCTCTTATTCCAAAAGTCAATTGTCCTACATCCTTCGGAGATTTTCGTCTAATTGCTTTGTGTAACCTTTGTTATAAGATCATAGCAAAAATCATTGCAAGAAGGATCATACCATTTTTTTCCCGTTCACTGTCTGAGGAACAACTAGGCTTCATAAAAGGGAGGTAGATTCTAGATGCTATAGGAACTGCACAGGAATGTCTACACAATATAAAAGCAAAGAAACTTCAAGCTATTATTCAAAATCTTGACTTAAATAAAGCTTACAATTGTATAAGTTGGGACTTTCTTCGCTTAACACTTCTCCAATGCGGATTTGGTTTGCCTATGACAAAGTGGATCATGGGCTGCGTCTCAACAACAAATTTTTCCATTTTGATTAATGGAGAATCGACTGTATTCTTCCAGAGCGGAAGAGGTCTAAGATAGGGGTTCCCTTTGTCGCCCCTATTATTTATTCTTGTGATGGAAGGGTTGAGCCTATCTCTAAAAAGAGGTCAAGTTGAAGGAAAACTTACAAGGATAAAGGTTTCAAGATTAATAAGAATCTTGCATCTCCTTTTCATAGATGATATTCTCATTATGTCAAAAGCATCTCTAGATGAATGGCAGGAGATTAATAGGATTCTAATTGTTTTTTGTGGTGCTACAGGGTTGTTGATCAATGTTTAGAAATCCTCTTTTCTCCATTTTGGAGTTTAGCGGAATATACTTGATAATCTAAAAGAATCCTTCCATTATAATTTTAATGAACTAACAGATGGTTTCAGGTATCTTGGTTACTTCTTGAAACTAAACAGTTATAAGGTGGAGGATTGGCAATGGCTCATTGCAAAATTCGAGAAGAAAATAAACCATTGGTGCAATCGACGGCTTTCCATTGGAGGTCACTATGTACTAATTAAGGTTGTTCTAGAGAGCCAACCAGTCTATTGGATGGCGATGGCTCATATCCCGTCTTCAATGATTAATAGGATCCACCAAGTGGTCTTCCCTTTTTTTATGTTCTGGAAGAATCAGAAGAAGAACTATCACTTGTGTAGTTGGCAGATCTTAGCAAGACCAAAAAATTTCGGGGGTTGGGGTCTGAGAAACATCTACAGTTTCTATAGAGCCTTGACGACTAATACTCTATGGAGGGTTCTGATGAAAAAGGGCTTATGGCATCATGTCACAAAAGATAAATATCTTCCTTTCGGGTCAGTAGTGATATGGCTGAGAGCGACAACAAATGTGGGGGCTCAGGGATCACAGACATGGAGGAATCTACTCAAATCTTTGCATATCTTTTTACATTGGATTGCATGGAGTCTGGGTTCGGGACAGTCCATTATTATTGGTAAAGATCGTATGTTGGGCATGGGTAAAGCCGCGATTCTATCTGAATAATTGATTTTGAATCTCAATCAAAGAAGGGTGCATTATTTGTATCAGGCGAGAAATGAGCTTCGCCCCGACACGATTTGTTCAAATTGGTTAACAAGTGAGGATTTGGAACTCGTGGGAGATTTAGTGCTAGAATGGGAGATGTTCAGACGTGCATTAATCAATTCTGGAGTACAGTTGCTAGACAGGCCGGATGAGCTAAAATGGACAGGTGGCGACTTTTCTGGCCAGGTTTCAGTTAAAAACATAGATGAGGCCATAAAAGAAAAGCAGTGGAAAAATTCTATTGGAGGATGGAGGAAGTTTCTTTGGTTATGGGACTGCCCACTGAAAATCAAGCTCTTTGTATCGTTGGTCGTTGAAAACAAAATTCTCACTTGGGAGAATTTACAACTTAGAGGACACATTGGACCAGGCCTTTGCTACCTCTGTAAGAGCAATAGGGAGACTGTTAATCATTTGTTTGTAGATTGTCCATTCACTATCTCTGTCTGGGATAAGATTAAAGCAACTAATTCTCTAATTTTCTGGGTGGAATGGTACATCTGTAGCAGATTTCTTTAAAAATTGGAATGTCCAAAACTGATCATATCCTTCTTTGCCGGCTTATATATGTTGGTTTATATGGCTAGAAACAAACTTCTCAATTTTGAGGCTGGAGATCCTTCTATTCAGAAGGTGGTCTATAAAACTTTAGGTGCAGTGGGTGAATTCAAGAAAAAATTAAGAGTTCTTATTTCGAGAGATCATGCTTGTGTAACAGTTGGTCAAGGTATTATAGGGTGGTGTGATGGGGCTACACAACAAAATGGAAAAAATGGTGGAGCAGGTGGGGTGATAAAGGCCAGGGAACACTCCATTTATAAATGGACATTAAACTATGGACATGGCACGAATACTAGAGCCGAGCTTCTGGGGGTATGGGAATTACTTACATTGGCTTCTCGACTCTCATTCCCAGACATACTCATCCATGGAGATTCCAAAATAGTCATAGATTGGCTGCAGGGTAAAGGTACATTGCAGGTGGTCACACTCGACTGTTGGAAGGACAATATTGTTGAGCTTATCAAGCTATTCAGGAATATCTCTTTCACTCATGTTTATAGAGAAGCTAATCAAGAGGTGGACAATCTATCCAAACGGGCTCTCAAAAAACAACCGGGGATTATTGCATACTACCTATGTGAAGAGGGCCATGAGGGTCCTACAATGTTCCTAAATTTATATGAGAAGTCTCTGGAGAGAAACAATGATCCTTAGTGTAGTTTTTGGGGGTCCTATTGTGTAGTTTTATGTTGGAAATATGTATTTCCCTTTTTTCAGGTCTTTGTATTTTTGTTTTGGCGTATTAAGTTGGGGGAATATTGCCCATAAACTGCTATTGGGAGATGTAATTGTCCAAGGATTCCAAAGGCATATGTTGATGTAAAAGTCTGATATGATCAATTTATATTTACAATATAAATATAAAGCGAAATTTATTGTGGAAAATAAAAAAGCAAAAATGTAGCAAGTAAAGTTTTTAAGCACGTGACCTTCTCTTGCACTCATTGAGGATTATATTGAGCTAAATCTTGGAGCTTTTCGTCGATTATTTAAAAATCTTCGATAAGCATTTGATGAGGTGGTAAAAGGCTATTTTAGGAAGCCATTCTGGATCAATTTTATGTAATATGTTGATTTTTGTTAATGATTTGGCTAAAATTGGCATTGATATTTTAAATGTTTTCTTCAAAGGGAAAAGTTGGGCAAATGGGTTGAGTTGATCCATTGTTTGAATGATCTAACTTAAATCTTTCAAGTATTACAGAAGGAATTTAAACTCTCCGTCAAGTCTGGGTTGATCTGGCTACCCTTATTGGAGAGGCCAGTTTGAAGGTCATACCAATTGAAGATTAAGTTTTTTGTAGTTTATTTGGGTGTGAAGATGTTGATTCATTGAAGTTTTTATGTGATCTAGCATTACAATCCTTAGTAGCTAAGGACATGGCTAAGAACAACCTAGGCAACCAAGTGTTGCCTGCCACGTCAGAGACCATGATTCTTGGTTTCTGGTCGCCCAACCTCGAAGGACCCTATGATCTTGTCAACGTAACGCTCTTTGGCGATGACGCTATGACGATGGTGCTAGGTATCAACTCGTGACCAAAGGTTGACAAATAAAGATTTTTAGAACTCAACTGAACCGTGCAATAGTTCCAACTAAACACTAATGACATGATCAATGGACATCTAATAAAAGAGGGACATGATCAACTAAATACCTAGAAATAAGTGACATCCACTAATTAAAAAAATACTCTGTACAAACTGATTTAGATGACCAAGTTTTAGGCAAAATCCCTTCCTAACAAAATACCTTCAACATAATTGATAATCATCGCTCATAGTTTGGAATTTTTTTTTCTTCGTTTACTACACTTTTTCATTTGTAATTTTCTATATCATAATGATATTATCTATCTATGTCTTTTTTATTTTAAAATTTATGAACTTTATTTATAAGCATTGATTATGATATTATCTATCTACGTCTTTTTTATTTTAAAATTAATAAACTTTATTTCTGAGCATTGATCTTTGTTCATTCTTTCTTTTAACACGCTTTTTTCAAAACCTTTTCATTGATATCTTCGCCAACATAATGATATTGTTTGTGTACTTTTTTCTATTTTAAAATTTCTAAAGTTTGTTGGTTAAAATTTTAAGTTTGTAATGTTTTATTGTATCTTGAAATAAAATTTATATCATAACAAATAAATATATAACACAATGTCAATAAATGAAATATTAATGAAAATGCGGAAAAAGTTGAGGGAGAAAAAGTCAACTACAATAATAAAAATATTATCATCGTAATAAAAGAACGTTACACTTTAATATAAATGAGATATAATATTATCGTAATAATAATAAAAGATCGTCACAATTTAATATAGATGAAATATATAATATGTTAATAAATAAAAATAATAAAAACATTATAGTATGTGATTTGAAAAGAAAATAGAAATTAAAAAATAGTATAATTAAAATATAAAATATTTTATTAAGGTTTATTAATTTTTGTTGAAGGCGTGGGACTATAGTAATGGGTTTTGCTTATTTTTGTGTTGACAAAAAATTTATTGTTTTTTTTTTTAGTTTAATTTGGATGTTAGCAATTCAATTTTTTTTCCTGGTTTGTGATTGATCTTTCCGAACAAGATTTTATTGTCGGGTCGACGACAAATATTTAACAAGCAATTTAATTATACAGTTGTAGTGCATGGTCGGAAGAGGTGCAGGTACAGTTGTTGAAGTTCCAAGACGATATTGGTTCCCGAAGCTTGTCATTATCTCAGTTGTTGAATGGAGAATATGCAAATGTATTTATTATTATACAATGTATACACATATTTTAATAAATACAAATAGATTTACGTGTATTGTATGACATGATTATGTGTGGGGGCTTTTATGGATTGCAAGGAGTTTTAATTGATTTTGTTTGTTGAAAGTAATTGTTGAATTCTTTTCATTTTAACATGATATAGTGTGCCCCGCAGGGGTGTAGATCGATTGACAAGTGTCGTGTAAATGGAAGGAAATGTAAAAAGGAGGTCTCAAGTTCAATTCTGTTGTGTGGATGCACCTGGAGGTTATAAAGGTAGTAGATGAGAATCGACCTTGTGTCACGCGAGTACAAGAACCGTGAGTTGTCGATTCCACTAGGGGCAAAAAAAAGATTTTATATAGTGTGCTATGAGCCAAAATGATTAGGTTCCTTAGAAGTTGCAAGTGTCGCAAGTAGTGACTTACTAGACATGGATTTGGGCTTTTACAAATCTATGCCATCGGGTAATAAATCTTGTGGATCTACTATCTTGGCTTGACTTAGCTTGGTTGCATGCATAGTGCAGTTTGCTCTGTTCTATTACTGACAAAAACTGTATAGGCCGAAAACAGTGAAAGGTGGGCAGGGAAAAACCCTCATGCCTAGTGTAGTTACTTTTGGTAAGTTGTTGGTTGAAATGGTTGATTATTGTTTTTTTTTTTGTAGAGGCGATGTAAGCAGGCAAGGTTTATTGCAGAAAGTGTGGACGTCGAGGACAATTAAAGGTTAATAGGAGAAAAAGGCATTCAGAAAGACGAAGGTGTTGTCAATTTTGAAGTGTGGCCTGCTGCGAGTTGTAGGACTTATGGTGTTGGGATTTATTTTGAATTAGTTTTATTTGATAGGCTTTGATGAGAAAAATGTCATGATCGATGTTTGAATGAGTTTTTATTTTTTTGATATTTTTCGATACTTAATATATTTGAGATTAAGATAGATTTATACTAAAAAAAAACAAACTTAATTCATATTATTTTTAATCTTTCAAACACATAGAAAATAGTCCTAGTTTAAACGTTCTACGAAATGACTCTTTTTCGGGGACCTTTGCCTGAAATCCAGTGAGAAATTGTTAGATCCACATATTTGAGTGATTATTTCTGTATAATCCGAGTGCCCCACAAGTTTTTCAGCATGCTGAATCCATTTCTACATTCATAAATTAATTTTAAACAACAAAAAATAGTGATTTCGTGCAGATTTATGTCACTAGATTCCGACAAAAAAAACCATTTCGTATAACAAAGTTGAAAGACCCCATATAGGAGACATAGATACTTCCTAGTGATGGAGGATGGAATGCCTCCCTCGCCAAGAGTGAGTGTTGATACCTTTTTGTAGCATCGGGAGGCATTCCTGCAAGGGGCCATGGTGTCAGGCATGTGGGAATCTTTGTTGGCACCAGATTACACCTTTGTTTCAGTGAAAATGCCCTTGGGATGAGGCTAGGGCCTCTTGGGCTTGGTGATGGGCTTTATGGGCTTGTGTTAGGGTTTCACACCCACAAAGAGGAATAAAACATTCTAATTAATTGTTGTTTTTAGAAGGGGTGCCTAAATTTGCCCATTTGACTACTATATAAGGAGAGGAGAGATTGTGACAAATCTCAGTATGCCATTATGGAGTTAGCATAAGTGAGAGTGCACTTATGTTAGGAGCTTGGAAATTTCAACAAGGGAAATTCTGCAATTGTGGCGATTTGGCCTAGGGTTTCTTGGAAAAAAATTGTTTATGTTTTCAGCCAAGGAAGGCTTCTTTTCCAACCTAGGGAGGTCACACATGTGAGGAGGAGAGGAGCAGCATGTCGCAAGTGTGGGAGAGGAGGCACAACCACATGTGTGAGTACAAGCCACATGTGTGAAGCAGTCGTAGTGTTTGCACGTGTGAGAAGAATAATATGGACATGTCATATTGTACGGACAAATCTGCACGTGTGGGCATACATGTACAAGTACACACATGTGAGAGAGACAGGACAATCTACATGTGTGGAATTTTTTTATGACCAAGTACAACAGGTCTATATAGCTTACATCAACAGTTGTACGACTGTCGTCAACATGCCGTACAGGTGGCAGTTGTAGAAGGTTTGTAGGCAGAGGATATTTCTGGGATTTGTTGAGGTTTGGTTTGTTGATTTTCTAATTTTATAGGACAAGCTTGTCTTTAGTTTGTTTGGTAAATTTGTGACAATTGGGAGGGATGATTTTTCCTTCTGAAAATTTATGAAATTGACATTTACACAACAAAAAAATTGTGTCTCAAATGTGTGGAAGATTTATCCAAGATCTTGATGTTTCTGTTGTTGTAAATTTCCTGTCACAATTTCAGTGTAAAGTTGTTTAGTGATAACAGTTAGGGTTTACTTTTGGATCACTAGGAAGCAATTTTCAGATATGAAATTAGTCACATAGAGTTGCATGTGAAAATTGGCATATTTGTGAGCATAAGGTCATAAACATATTGTACATGTATGAGAAGATGTTCACATGCTTGCTTGGTATAAACATTAGGGTAAGGGTGGCCTCTAGAAAATCCCAAGTCAAGAAGTAATTGGTCATTTTTTCATACCAAGGGTGAGGAGCTTGCTTGAGGCCATATAGGGATTTCATGAGCCAGTAGACAAAATTGGAGTCGCTTTGAAGAAATCTAGGAGGGTGTTCCATATAAAATTATTATTGCAAATCCCTATGCAAGAAGGTTGATTTGACTTCCATTTGATGATCTCCCATTCATATGGGGTAGCAGGGGCAAGAACAAGGTGGATGTAATTCATTTTGACAATGGGGGCAAAGGATTTTTTTATAGTCAATGTTTTTAACATGTGAAAAACCTTTGGTGCCCAGTCGGGCCTTGTGTCTTTCAACACTACCATATATGGCATACTTAGTCCTGTAAACCCATTTGTATCTAACAAGTTTTCTTCCTTTTGGAAGAGAGACTACATCCCAAATATTGTTCGCCTTCAAGGAACAAAATTCTTCATTCATGGATGCATCCCATTTTCGATGGATAAAATCTTCTTTAAAGGTTTTTGGATCCGGAGTCTATAGAACTTGAGCCAAAGAAGCTCGATAGAACTGTGAACATGTTCAACATTGATCAAGAGGATCATTGACTAGATCAATAACAACATTGCTTGTTGTACAAACCCATCGAGGAATTTGTAGAGCTAGTGCAGTTTCATGTTCAATAACTTGTATGGATGGTGAGGTCGAGCATCCATATTGTTGTTTTCATCCTCATTGTCATTCACTAAAGAAGAATAATGATCTAGAATAAAATAAGGATTAAAAAAAGAAAAAGTTGGTATAGGATTGAAATGACGTGGCACATGCATCAAGGATGGCTCCTGAGTCAAAGATGGCATATATGTCGAGTCAAGAATACAAGTTGAGAGATATATGATCAAACTTCACATCTCTTTTGACAATCACTTATGTTGTATTAGCTACAAGAAGTTGATAGCCTTCTACATCCTTTGAATAACCATTAAAAATGCACTTCTCACTTTTAGACTGTAAGTCTTTCCTTTTCTTGTTGAGAATGAAAGCCCATGCTTCATTACTAAACACACAAAAATGGCTTACATTTGGTTTTACATTACCTCATGCTTCCTTAAGATATTTTTTAAAGCCTTAATGGGACTGTGATCAACCATGTAATTTGCAAAATTAATGGCTTATGCCCAAAAACGAGGATTGAGTTTCTTAGATTGGAGCATACAAATAGCCATTTCCTTTAAGTTGTAATTCTTTTGCTCAACAACACCATTTTTCGGTGGTGTGTATGGAACAATGTGTTGCATTGGATACCATGTACAACATAGCAATTGTTAAAGTATATGTTGACATATTCACCCCCATGATTATCCATTCATAGCTTTTGAAGCCAATGTCTAGACTTTTTTGTGTAAGGGCATTACAAGTCAAAAACATGTCAAATTTTTTGCTCTTAAGTTTTGAGAATTAAATTGAAGTGTGCTTGGACAAGTCATCAATGAAGGTTAAGAAATAATCAAACTCAGAGAAAGAAGCAGAAGGAAGTGGACCACACAAATCACTATGCACAAGTTGCAAGGGAGCCAAGGTGTGCCAAGGGCAAGTTTGTCAAAATTGTCTTGATGATGTTTGTGGAGAACACAACTTGAACACACACCATCCTTACAAAAAATGAGTGGAATACTAGTGGGTGTATTATGCTTACATATTCATTGCAACGAGTTGTAGTTTAGGTGGCCAAAATGTTCATGCTAAAGTCTACTAATGTCATTGCTATGAATAATAAAAATTGAAGGAAGAGAATATGACCCAAAGTTGTCAAAACTTGTACAACTTGGTAATATCATCGATTGTTCATGATGCTACAATATGTTGAGGATCCTTTAAGTTCTTTATTACAACTTGGTGAGGTGAAAACTCCATGGTTTTTCCTTTCACCATAATGAGTTATTTGATATACATAAATAAGGGTGCATGAGACTAGGAACACATAGTACATCATTAAAGCAACCATTATTGAGTTGAACCATTATTGATCCTTCAACACCTATAGATCTAGCATAACCAACAAATATTTGTTTAGTGCTACATTGACTTAGAGCAGAAAATAGCTTTATCCTTAGTCATGTGATAAGAAGTTCTTGAATTAATTATCCACTCACTTGAAGGACTAAAATTTGATGCATTCAAAGAAAAAATAGAAGTGGAAAGAGCATGTCCTTTTATGGAATGAGAGGAAGATTTATCCTACTAAATATTGTTCTTATTCATGATTGTTTCAAGGCTTCCATCTTTAGTGAAGCAACATGACCTTTGTTGATCATCTTATACACAAAAATTACAATGCTTGTTGGCTTAACTCCTTTATCAACATTCCGAGCGAGAGAAGGGTGAGGGGGTTTGGTGCCCTTGTTTGCTTTGTTGGGAGAGGAGGATGCTTTTTAGGATGCTTGGGGATTTTATTTTGTTTTGCCACTAATGATTTATTAAAGGTACCCATGATACTTACTAATCCAAGCTGAAAGAGTTTAACTTGCTCTCATACTAGAGAATCACAAATAGTTTGGAAGGAGGGAGTTTTGTAGGTTGAATGTACTTTTTCCATGGCATAGGGTGTAAAAATGAATATGTGGCACTATTGAATAGGTGACATGTGGTCGTTGAGGTGGAACTTTGTTGATGTGGTGTTGATGATGTGGTAGATAGTGATAGGACTAAGTGGCGATGGGTATGATGCAAGGTGGAAAACTTATGTTGATGTGGCTAGTCCATGTGTTTAACTTGATTTGTAAGTTGTCGAGGTGGCACTTAGTGAGTGGTGGTTGTTTATATTAATCCACATTCCAAGGATGGTTGCAAAGTGAAAGGTTTTATTCCTTATAGATATATTCTCACATATATGTACTCATTGTTTACCACAAAATGGGAGGCCCATGTAATGAAGGCTTAGGGGTTATGTTTTTATGGTGGTATAGGTCCCAAGATAAAGGTCGTTATGACACGGTGGGGCACTTTCAAAAATAATATTGAGCACTAAAAAATGTAATGGCTCAAAGGAAGGTGTGTTGTCCTAAGGAGTTAAAATGGTTGGATAAAAAGGCCCGACTCTCAAGTGAGTCACAACATCTATAACGCAGAGCCCAAAAATATTTTAATTGCACATGAAAACACTAGTCTCGAGACCACAATATGGGTTTGGAATAGTAACCAAGAAGGGGGCTTCAAATCCCATGCAAAGGAAAAGGGCCAAGGCAATATTGAAAAACAAACTTATGAGAAAACCACAAAAAAAACAAGAACTATGTTGGAGAACTTAAATAAAGGCCAAACTATTAGTTTTTCATCAGTAAGGAAGGTACCAAGATAAGTTCTCATTTGATATGTTTCTGCTTCACTAAGCTCGCTTGAAGCATAGAGCGAAGAGTATACACAAAACAATGGTGTAGAACCTCGAAATTTTCCGAAGATGTGAATAAACCAAGAACATGAGAGGGAAAAATATTTAAATAAAACTTTATAATAAAAAAAATATTGCCTTTGTTGAATTGCTAGGGAGAAATGACCATATCTTGGGTAAAATAAAGTTGTTTTAGATGAAATGAAAGGTGTTTCTAGCTGAAAATGATGCCTTGGATGCAGTGGAGAGATTTCTCTGCATTGTTTGGGACCTTTATCAAAAAGCTTTTGATTTATAGAGCTCACCCAAGTCAAGTGTCTAAATGCACTTGTTTACTCACCTAATAACAAGTATCGCTTTTACCTTTAAAGGTTCGTTGTTGCTCATTATAGTTATTATTCACCCATTGATAAGTAAGTTGTTGTCACTCACTCCTTTTTCGAGGATAGAGAGCTTGAAGATGAATTAAGGTTTGTTTTCCCATTCCATAGTTCGTTGTCAATCATTTTCAAGTTTTAAGCTTGCTTGTTTTAAATTAGTTGGTCGTGTTCATCTTTTTCGTTGTTTCTTTAGAAATCAATCAATCATGTAGGTGGGAAGAATCATGCTTGTTTAAATGAACAAAAATGCTCATAAACTATAGAAACTAGAAATTCTTTGTGCATGCAATGACAAAGGTCAGGATCTCAATTAACAATAGAAGTGGATCTTCATAGGAAATGTGATACCGTATTCGAAAAATAGGTATATCCACACAGGTTGAAAATATTAAGACAAACATTCACACATAGAGATAAAAAAATCAGTATACCAATGTTTACATGGTTAAAACCATCAAAGAGGGAAACAATGCACAAGCCCAACCAAACAACAAGTAGAGGCCATTGATTAATGCAAAAATAATAGTTTACATGAACATATCTCACAAATTGATTATCAACAAATGACCCTCCATTCTCCTTATGTAGAGATCATGGTCCAATTGGATGCTAAGCCACATATCAAGTGTTTTTAATATCAAGGAGATATTTGAACTGTTGGGTCACTCATGTGTAGGGCATGCTTGTGATTGTCAAATATTAATTAAGTACAAAACCACACTTTAGGCTAACATTACATTAAAAAAAGTTTATCTTAACTAACTCCTACTGTCAAAATATCTTAACAACAAGAGCATCCCCAAAATCTAAGGATGCCCGAGGAGAGTGCACTAGAGGGTGTGTGGAAACTAAAGAGAGAAAACAAAAAAGAATGTGAAGTAGAGAAGAATAAAAGAGAAGACAACCAAAGTGGTAAAAGGAAGCACAAAGATGGCGATGAAGAGATGGGTAAAAATAGATGGAAGAAATGCAAATGAGTATTGTCAAAAATATGGTTCATATAGTGGAGTCATCGACAAATCTGTTGTTGATGTCAATGGTTTTAAAAGGGAGTCTAAGTGAGAAATAGTTTATCGATGTTGATGGAGATGTCACCACTAAGTTAGTGGTAGAGTCTAATAGATAGAGTGGTCATTGTCAAGGAAGTGTTGAACAAAGGGGTTGCTAACAAGGTGTGTGTGACCAGGTAGTTGATTCACATTGGAATGATTGGCAAGGGAGTTGTTGATTGAGGGATAATCAACAAGAGAGTTGTCAAAAAAGGGTTGTTCAATGAGGGAATGCTCAACATAAAGGTCATATGTAAAGTGGTCATCAATAGGGAGGCTGTCGAAAGTGTTTGCTGATAGAAAAGTCATCAACAAAGATGGTCGAAAAAGAGATCATTGGCAATGTATGCATTAAAAAAGTGGTTTTCAACAAGAGATCACTAACAAGATAATTTCCAATAGAGTGGTTATCGATAGAGGGTGTCATAGATAAGGTGATGATTGATAAATAACTTATTAATAGAGAGTGACCATTTATAGAGTTTGGTTGACAAAGGAGTTACTAATAGGGGAGCCAATGAAGGAAGCCCATACAAAGGCTGAGATGGACAAATATGAAAGTGGTTCCTGGAAACAAAGAATAAGAAAAATGAAGGAAACCAAGAAGAAGTAAAAGATAAAGGACATATAGAGCATTGAGATGCAATAGTCGTCTAGAAACAAAGAATAAGAAAAATGATGGGACACCAAGAAGAAGTAAAATATAAAGGATAGATGGAGCATTGAGATGTAATAGAAGAATAGTTAGAGGAGAGATTGGAAGTTAGGAGGAAGCGAGTGACATTGTATGGATATTTACAACAAATACGCAATTAGAGAAGAGGAGATGAAGGGGTTAGAGGAATTGAAGTAACATATGTGAGAGGTGAGAAGGTTAAGATGAACAAGTACATAATGTTGAAAAGTCAACAAGAAACATGTGTCTAATTTACTTTTCCCTTAAATAAATTGGACAATAAACATTAATCTATTATCTCATTTATAACTGAGTGATTTGGAGTTGTAACATAATTATAAGTGTAGTTAAGCGAGTTAAGCTCAGTTGTACTAGTTGTAACTAAACTTGAACTAGTGAGAGTTCAATGAATTAATTATTCATTAATTCACAATCAGTGAACTCACATGCAACTGAAGATTTGCCACGGTTAACTACATGCATGT
>JASDQU010372294.1:110971-122628 GCA_032191745.1 Picea mariana | reverse complement strand
GAAATTGTGACAAATCCACAAAATTTTTATTAAAAAAATTACGTATTTAAATTTCCTATGTTAAACATTAGCATTTTTACAAAATTTGCGAAGTCAACCTTCAACTAATTGAAAGTCAGCGATGAACTCATCGCTATAGTCCCTGCCCTTGGCCTTCCGGCAGGGACTAATAAGTTTGATATCATAACAAATAAATATATAAACTAATGTCAATAAATGAAATATTAATGAAAATGCGGAAAAAGTTGAGTAGAAAAAGTCAACTACAATAATAAAAATATTATCATCATAATAAAAGAACGTTACACTTTAATATAAATGAGATATAATATTATCGTAATAATAATAAAAGATCGTCACAATTTAATATAGATGAAATATATAATATGTTAATTAAAAATAATAAAAACATTGAAGTATGTGATTTGAAAGAAAATAGAAATTACAAAAATAGTATAATCAAAAGATAAAATATTTTATTAAGGTTTATTAGTTCCCGCCGAAGGTGTGGGATTATAGTAATGAGTTTTGTTTATTTTTGCGTTGATCAAAAAAATATTGTTTTTTTTCTATAGTTTAACTTTGGTGTTAGTAATTCAACCTTTTTTCCTTGCTTGTGATTGATCCTTTGAAACAAGATCTTATTCTCGGGCTGACGACAATAATTTAACAAGTAATTTAATTATGCAGTTGTAGCACATGGTCGGAAAGGGTGCAGGTATGATTGTCAAAGTTCCAAGACGATATCGGTTCCCGAAGATTGCCACTTTGTGGGTTGTTGGATGGAAAATATGCAAATGTATTTATTATTATACAATGTATAGACATATTTTAATAAATATAAATAGATTTACGTGTACTATATGACATGATTATGTGTGGGGGTTTTATGGATTGCAAGGAGTTTTAATTGAGTTTGTTTGTTAAAAATAATTGTTGAGTTATTTGCATTTTAACATGATATAGTGTGCTCCCGCAGTGGTGTAGACCGATTGGCAAGTGTCGTGTAAATGGAAGGAAATGTAAAAAGGAGGTCTCAAGTTCGATTCTCACCCTGATTTACCCGTACCCTATGCTTGTGGGCTGTGTGGACGCACCTGGAGGTTATAGAGGTAGTAGACAAGAATCGACCTTGTGTCACGCGAGTACGAGAACCGCGACTTGTCGATTCCGCCAAGGGCCAAAAAAATAAAAAATTATATAGTGTGCTATGAGCCAAAAAGATGAGGTTCCTTAGAAGTTACAAGTGTCGCAAGTAGCAACTTGCAAGACATGGATTTGGGCTTTTACAAATCTATGCCATAGGGTAAGAAATCTTGTGCATCTACTATCTTGGCTTGACCCAGTTTGGTTGCATCCATAGTGCAGTTTGCTCTATTTTGTTACTGACAAAAACTGTATAGGCCAGAAACAGTGAAAGGTGTGCATGGAAAAACCCTCATGCCTAATGTAGTTACTTTTGGTATGTTGTTGGTTGAAATGGATGATTATTGTTTTGATTTTTTGCAGAGGCGGTTTAAGTGGGTCAGGGTTTATTGCAGAAAGTGTGCATGTCGAGGACAATTAAAAGTTAACAGGAAAAAAAGGCGTTCAGAAAGACGAAGGTGTTGTCAATTTTGAAGTGTGGTGTGTTGCGAGTTGTAGGAGTTACAGTATTGGGATTTATTTTGAATTAGTTTTATTTGATAAGCTTTGATGAGAAAAACGTCATGATCGATGTTTGAATGAGTTTTTATTTTTTAGATATTTTTGAATAATTAATATATTTGAGATTAAGATAGATTTATACTAAAAAAAAAAACAAACTTAATTCATATTATTTTTAATCTTTCAAACACATACAAAATGGTTGTAGTCTAAACGTTCTACGAAATGACTCTTTTCCAGTGATATTTTTCGGGGACCTTTGCCTGAAATCCGGTGAGAAATTGTTAGATCCTTATATTTGAGTGATTATTTATGTATAATCTTAGTTCCCCAGGGGTTTTTCAACATGTTGAATCCATTTCTACATTCATAACTGAATTTTAAACAACAAAAAATAGTGATTTCGTGTAGATTTATGTCATCGGATTTCGACAAAAAAAAAACCTTTCGTATAACAATTAGACAATGTCTAAAAAATGTATCTTTATTTTATTTTTATCCATTTCCATACTTAATAAGTTCAAGTTAAAATATATTTACAATGGGTCTCATTTCTTAAATTGACTTTAAAATGTGTCTCCACTTCCAGGGTTGTTTGTTGTTCCCTTCCAGCCATAACTTTAGGAGGAGTAGTCGGGTTAATTTTTCTTTAAGATCCTCGATCTCCTTCTTGTAGTCCTCGACCGTTTGCGCGATGATTTGGATATGTTCTTCTGCATTCCTCATGGCTACCTGCGCGCTGTCTAGAATTTGTGTGAATACTTCCTTCAGCTTCTCCTCTAAGTTATCTGTGCGCTGCTTCTCCTCTTGTGTCTCCAACTTCACTTTCTCTACCACAAATTCTAGTGCCTCCTTGCCATCTCTGGTTGTTTTCAATTCTATCGCATCTGTTCTAGCTCGTGATTTCACTTCATGCGCAACACTTACTTGCAGTCTGTACAATGCCTTTGTTGGTATTTGAGCTAGTACCAATTGTACCTGTGCCAAGTCTTTGAGTGGCGTCTGAGCTACGGCCTCATCAACTTGTAGCATGTTTGTTGTTATTTGGAAGCTTGGACTTGCTTGCGCTACGGTCTGGATAGTGTCTTCTTTGTTCTGCGTGTTCTTGTCCTCTGCTTTTGTTGATTGGGGGATCGGCTCTGTTCCCTTTTCTTGCCTCTCCGCTGCTTGTATTTGCTCTAGGACCTGCTTGATATCATCCAACTCATTATGTATCCTTCCTCTTTGGTTCTCAGCATCTTCAAACTCCTCCACTGCTCGATCCTATACTCTCTCTGCGACAAGATCAACATCATCCTCGGTGATTGTATATTCTAGGATTTGTTTATGGGCCTTGGCCTTCTTGCGTGGCCCCCCTGTATGTATAATTGGTCATTTGGGTGGCCCTGTTTCTTGTGGAGTAGATGCCAAAGGGGTTTCCTGCGTCGTTGTGTCCCCCTTCCTTATTCTTCCTGCGTCGGGGCATTTTGCTTCTTTCATGTCTGCGCATCCTTCTTTGGAGCATTACCCTTTTTTTGTTGCGTTGGATTTTGACCTGGCTTTGCCTACTACATGGGTTTCTTTGTCATTGTGTTGCCTCCTGCAGGTGTCTGGGATGACCCTACTTCTACCTCCTTTCCCTTTGGCATTTCCTTGGTAATGACTAGGATCTTCCAGCCATCCTACCAGTCTCTCATTGCCATTTCAACTTCCTCTGCATTAATGCAGAAGCGGAGTTGAAGCCATTCCTTCTCTGGATCCCTGCGTGCTTGGATCCACATGTTGTGCCACCTAGCCCTAAATTTTGCTACCCCTTGATACTGCGCGACCACTTCTGGAGTAATCCTCCAAGTGTTGGATGAGTTGTCTTGAATGTCACTAAGATACCGAGCAAAGGTGTTGGCATTTCCATTTCTTCTCTTGGGGTCTAAATTGCTTCCCATTGACATGTATCATGTTGCGCGACAACGTCCTACTCTGTCGCAGAAGTATGAGTAGGGAGGCTCCTTCCATCCGATTAAAGCTATCAGGATCATGAGCCAGGAGTAGTGGAATTCTGTTCCCAAATCCTACACATCCTTGCAGTCATCTAGGAACAAGTTCAACAAATATGGTGCCCAACTTATCATGGTGCCATTTGCGCATTATGTTGTTGTTGTGAAAACCCCTGCAGGAACCTCCTCCTTGTGGAATTTGCATAGTAGCTTACATGCCATTAATTTTGTGGCCATCCTGGTGGTTGTGTCACTGATACTCTTTATAATAATTTTGTGTGAGCCTCTTTCTGTCCCATATGTCTTCTTCATCTCTTCCGCTAGAGCCTTTTCTTTGGTTTTACTGTCCAGGTACTGTGTGGGACTCTCGTTGTTTGATGGTAGACCTGTGATGAATATAATCATCTCTACGTCGATGGAGACATATTCTTATAACCATAAAAATCCTCCATGGAGGGATGCCATCAACTGCTTGACGCAGTTGTTCACATCTTTCCCCCTGCCGAAGTGGGGAATCTCTAATAAATTCAAGATCCCTGTGTTTTCCAAGCCTGTCGCCCATTTCTTTGGCTGCAGTATTGGGTCTCCAAATGGTATTGTACCTATGCTCTCCATGTACACATGTTGCGCAAATTCTGGGAATTTGTTGGTGTCAGATACATTATGGTCTGTGTATCTTAGCCTTTTCACGCAACCTAGTAGAGTTGGTGTGGCCTGCACCCCCTCTGGAATGCGCAGTAAAATGATCGTGTCGAGATGCTTACGTGGGGATCATGCGATGGGTTGCTTTCCCTTTCTCTTTACTGGTGCGCTAGAGGTCCCAACCTATGGTTCTCTGTCTTCCATGCCCGACTCTGGCTACCTTGTGATGTCTTCAATCTGTACTTCTTCCTACTACGTGGACCCCACCACAGGTTGTGATTTTCGTCTATCAGACTCTGTCTTGTCACTGTCACCACCATCCATTCTGTGGGTTGCTTCGGCCCTGGCAGGTTGTTGTGGGTTGCCCGTGGCTAATGGTTCGTGACCCTGTGCACTGTCTTACGAATCAATATCCATCACGATCGTCATCAGGGCCTGCTCTTATTCCTCAACCAGTGTGGTGCTCACTGGTTCGACCTACGGCAAGGGAATGGTGTCAACATCAATTATTCCCTCCCTCTGTGTAAACTCATGCTCTGCCTCCGCGGTTTCTTGCGACGACCTATGACTACTGCGTGTTTTTCATGTTGTTTAGCTTGGTGCATCGACCTTTGGAGGTGCCATTGTGGGTAATTTTTTCTTTCCCAAATGAGCTTTGACTGCTTCGATCTTTGCACTCACTTGTTCGCCTCTCATCTTCGTTCTCTTTAGCTTCGCGAGTTTGCAAATTAACAATAAGTCTCTTTTGGCCCATGTTTCCACTTTATATAGAGGGTGACATGAATACCTTGAATCTTCTCAAAGAAGTTTCTTTGGTTTTTATTAATACATTGAAGCTTGTCGAGTACGCTTCGTTCAGAATCATAAATGCCCAATTCGCACCTTTTCGCTCCAACGATCGATTTTTTACTTTTTCGACTGTTGGCCCCTTTTCTGGTGCACTGCGCTTTTTCGTTGCATCGTACGTTTCTACTGTGAATTTTACCTTAGTCCGCGGTGTTTGCTTCTTGTCACCCATGTGCTATGGGCGATCACTTTTTTTCTTTTTGTCGCGTTGATTCCACTATCTGTTATGCACGATATTTCCCAGTATTTTGTATTTTCTTTCTTTTCTACTTTTTTCTTCCTTTTTCTCATGTTTTTTACTTTTGTCTTTCTTTTTATGAGCTTTCTTTCCTAATATCTACTATAGTACACTATATACATGCCTTTCTCACTGCGTTATAACTTTTAAGGGTTAGTAGGTCGACTGTCCCTGTATAGTTTCAGTCAACTACGGTTGATCATTCCTTTCAGTGTTGTTCCTCCTAAATCCTTTAGTTATGCAGATCCTCCATATGTGACAGTCTTTACTTCATATGGCCCTATCCAATGCATTCTAAACTTACCAAGATGTTGGAAAAATTTACTGTCATAGAGAAAAACTAGGTCTCCCTCCTTAAAACTATTCTTTTTAATATGTTTTTCATGTCATGCTTTGTCTCTTGCTTTCTATACTTCCTAGTGAAATCCTGCTAGAATCTTTTCCTCTTCCATTTCCATTAATTGACTTAACCTTTTATGTATTGTGCCTCTTTCTGTCATGTTGGTAATTGTTGCTATGCATAGACTTGGCACCCGAAATTCTAATGGCACCACTGCTTCCTGCCCATACACCAGTCTAAATGGTGTATGTCATGTCAACTTCTTACATGTGGTCCTATATTCCCATGGTACTGTTGGTATATTCAAGTCTCAATCATCCTTGTTGACATTGCAGATTTCAGTCAAATCATTTTCCAAAATCTTATTGAAAGCTTCTACTGTTCCATTTTCCTGAGGCTGATATGGTGTACTCTTCTGATGATAGACTTCAAACTCCTCAATCATAGCCCTGATGGTATCATTGATAAAATGAGTGCCCTGGTCACTCATCAAAATCCTGGGACATCCAAATCTGGTGATCACTTGCTCAAACAAGAAGTGTGTTGTTGTTTAAGCACTACAGCCTTTAACTGGTGCTACTTCTACCCATCTTGTTAAGTATTTAGTTGCAGTAATGATATACCTAGCTCTTGACCTTTTTGTTGGTGGATTAATAAGTCCCACAAATTTTATAGCCCATTTATCAAATTCATGTAGAGTCACTTGTGGTCTTGTATTGTTGTTGCGCATTGTTGTATGGTGGTGGTACCTAGTTTAACTAAGGTGCAGGTTGTCCCGTGATCATTGCTACTTGCACCCTATAAGTATCTGAAGTTCTTTCTACAATATCTGAAGTATCTGAAGTTCTTTCTCTCATCAGCTCCATCGTCCTATAATCCTTATCATCATGATCCAGTGACTTGCAAAAATTGCAATATGAACTTTTGGGCATTGTCTTATACTTTTGCATCATTGGACAATTATATGGATCATGTCCATGTGTCCTGCAAATCTCGCACCATGATCCTCCTGTTGGCAATGGGTTTGGCACCCCTGTTTCCATATACTGCATGAAAGTTGGACATTCATTGTTATGGTGTCCTTATGTCCTGCATAAGGTACACCAAACATTTTCTCTTTTCTCTTTACCCTTATTTTGGTTAAGTTGAAATGTTAAATTCTTCAGATCCTCCTTTAATTCTCTATTGTTGGATCTATCTGTTGATATTGGTTCTCTTCCAGTTGTAAGGTTGTCTGCAAAGCCTCTGCATGAGTTTGGAACTTCTATTGTCTTAATGGGTATTTCAAATGTGGTAACAGTGAGTTCACAAATAGATGCCTATGTTGCATGTGATTCATTGCATATTTCAATTTACCTTTTAGACGCTTAAACCTCTTATCAATCTCCCAAACAAACTCACCTATTTTTTGCCTGATTTCAATCATTTCATTCATATACTGATCCTTTGAGTTGGCCTTCTGAAATTCGTTTATCGGTAGTTTTTTCACATCTACAATAGTCCTTGTTACTCTTGGTGGATTGTTTACATCCAGGCTCATGTACCAATCCATTGCGCGGTCTGTTAGTGTAATTGCTAAATGCGCGAGTTTTGTATCCTCATATGTGATCTGATTTGCTTCCCAGGTCTTCTCACAGATGAATAAATGTTTTTCAAAGTACTTTGATGCCTCTCCCTGAAATTATGGTAACCTAATTGTGGGATCATGCCCTGCCATTTAAAACCGTGTTGAACTACTACCTCTGCACGACGTAGATATTTGACTGTTACTTCATGAACTCACTCTTACAGTTGTTGCTCCTTGTTTGGATGTGTTTCCTATTATCTTGTTTCCACTAAAATTCGGTTGTCTAAATGTTGGTGTTCTTTCTGGTGTGTTAGTTTCACACGGGGTTGTTGTTGATTATTTAGGTTGGTTGTCATTGATGTCAACCCTTGAAGAAAGTATGGTAGCAAATTCTGGTAGCACAAAGGTTTGGGTAATGGACCCAAGTTTGTTTGATGGATAATGGTATGAGTTTTGATATATTTTTAGGTAAGACTATTCCATATGGATAGTACATGTCATGCCATTTCTGGTGGTATGTGGAACGTCACATAAATCCTCACGGTTAGAGAGTTATGGCCATGTGAAGTTGGAGAAAGGTTTGGGTAATGGAACCAAGTTTGTTTGATGGATAATGGTATGAGTTTTGATATATTTGCAGATAAGAATATTCTAGATGGATAGTACATATTATGTCATTTTTGGTGGTATGTGGAATGTCACATAACTCCTCACGATTAGAGATTTATGGCCATGTGAAGTTGGAGAACCCTCATGAGTCATCTAGAAGCCCCAAAAGGTCAAAGTAGTCAAAGTGGTTTAAGAGATTTTAGAAGGTAAATAATAAAGTGAAGGGATGAGTGTACTATAAGTCAAAGTGAATACAAAATAAATTATTTAAATAATAAATTTAATGGAGAAATTACTAACTGGACAAGTGGTTAGAAGTGGGTTAACCCTAAAATAAGGAAAGTGGGTTAAGATGGTTAAAAGGTAACCCCTTGAGGAAGCTACATGAAAGTATAAATAAGAGGCAAGGCTCTCTCATTTTAATCATAATTAAGCATATTGAATATCTATAGGTGACTGAGGTAACCAAAGGATATCTAAGCTGAATTTCAGAGGGAAGGTGAAGTAAAGAAGGCCGAAATTCAAGGAAGGATAAATTCTTTTGATGATGCTTTCTAAGGTATGTTATTTACAGGTCATCTCACCATTTTCGCAATAAATTTTTTTCTAGAATGAATCAGACCGTGAAATTGGGAGGCCATTGAGAAAACATATCTAAGTAGTTGTGATACAAATTTCAGCTTGTGGGTCGTTGTATTTTTGGAGTTACACGTCGTGGAAAATAGGGTTTATGGCTAGTCCTGAAACTAGTCTAAAATAGGTGTTTCAGGTAAAAACGTCATAACTTCTTCATAACATATCCAATTCAGTAAGACCAAATGTATTGGTTATAGTAAATTCTATAGTATTCGTTGTACAATTTTTAGATCCATACAACAAATAGTCTGTGTGGGGCACGCTCTACAAGTTCGCTCTCTAGAATAAGCTAGAATTCAACAAGGTATGCCATTTTTGCTGTAACTTTTTTTCTGAGAGGTTCCAAGTATTGAAATCTGGAGGAATTGCTTAAACGACACTGAAGAACATTGTGTACCATTTTCAGATATTTATTCATTACAGGTACATAGTTATGATTATTGCAAGTTAGGGTTGTTGACTAATCCAAAACTAGTCATGTGAGACTAAAGTAAAGTTTGATAAAATGCTAGTCTCTTGTTGTTAAAGTTAAGGAAGGTTTGTAGGTATGTGATCATATACACTAGGTCTATTGCAGAGTTAGAAATCAGATTTGCATGATGAAATTGACGAGGGGTTTTGGTTGAGGTACATGTTGGGTACATGGTTGAGACAAGTAGTTGATGAGTTGGTACATACACGAGGTGTATAGTTGATGATGTTTGTACATCTTGATAAGTCATAGTTTATGTGTATTTGATGCATGATTGGTACATATTTGTTGCATGTTTGATGAACTCGTTGATGGTACAGGTTGGTGCATGGTTGATGCATGTGTTTATGGTACAGGTTGTTTTGGATAGGTTATTGTGACAGGTTATTTGTACAGGTTTGGTGCATGGTTGATGCATTTGTTTATGGTATAGGTTGATGTATGGTACATGTTGGCACAGGTTATTCGTACAAGTTGTTACAGGTTGATTGGCATAGGTGTACAACAGTATATTTCACAGTGATATTGTGATAGTGGTTCCATCATTCTACTTTTACTTCAGGGTGGTTGGATGGGGAAAGGACATGTGGTTGTAGCCACCTTCCAATTGTAGCCGGAGAACATAGGGGGTTGTATCCTCCTTCTGATTGTAGCCAGAGAATTGGGGAGTTGTAGCTTCCCTTAGGTTGTAGCCTGAGAAACTAGGGATTTGGAGCCTCTTTCCAATTGCAGCTGAAAAACAAAGGAAGTTGGTGTTTCCAATGAATGTAATTCTTCAAGACATATAAGAAAAATCATTATGTGGTTATCTCCCACTTTGGGTTTCCACGTAAAAACATTGGTGTACTGTGTATGTGTATGATTGTTCATTTGTTCATTGTTTATTTACTCTGAAATTATTGGATGATAATTCTACATTGATATAACACTTGCATTTTATGGTGAAAAATGATTAAATTTCTCTATTACTGATTCACCCCCCCTCTCAGCAATCCAACAGTTGTAGGTTCCACACTGACGATCATCTGGATTGGTGTTCTGCCTTATGTTCCTGCCCTTGGACCTCATGTTTTCCTTTCATATGTTGCGCACATGATTTCTTCAATTTGCTCCACATCCTGGAGATCCTCTACCTCTTCTTCAGCGCATGCCAAGCCCTATTTATAAGCTATGGATCTCTTCTTTTTATTCATCTTATATTGGTAGGGTACTCCACTGCATGTTTTTCCACCTTTTTCCATTATCTTCTTTATTTGATCTTCCTCCATCATGATTGGGTCCATGGCCTCCTTCTTGTTTCCCTTATCCATCTCTTCCTTCATTTCTCGGCCTCTTGTCAGTGCTTCCCCCCTTCCCCCATGCACACATGGAAGTTTAGTTGTCTGATTAATAGTCATCACATTGTTCTTATACAATAAAATCTCTATTGAAGTATACAACGATCTGATGTACCGACCTTTGAGTCCGTTTAGAAAATCCTTCTTTGCTTGCGGTGTAAGACTTCGTTGTATCTACTGCAAATTCAGTGATAAACCCTGCAACAATATTATCTAACCAGAAATCTATTGCGCGCGAAAAATTGTTATTAACTTGATGTAACTACGCGACTTCCACAAAATTGCACTCCAACTTTCTGATTTGATTTGTAGGGTGGTTGTCTTTTAACCTCAATAACCACTCCTGCAACAAATGCAGGAAATCACAGAAAAATACCTCATGCAAGTCGCTAAGCACGTATTTTTCGAGATATTTGTGCGGTGTTAGTTTAGGCTTTTGTTGACGCTTGAATCCGTTAGGACTGAAATGACAACCTCACGAGGATGCAAATCCTCTTGCGTTTTTATAGAGGTGGTAATACTCTATCCAAAATTTATAAAATGTGGGACTTTTAAAGAAGTCCATCAAAGGAAAGTAAAATAGATATAACGAAAAATAATTTTATTTTTCTTTTAAGGAGAGAGTTCCTGAGAATGGACCAGGAAACACACACATTCATACATTTAAAGCAAATAAATAGAACTTCCTCACATCCATCATAGTAGGGCTAAAGATTTTTGATCACATAAAAACTAAAAGAAAATGATTTGCATGCATAAGAGAACTTTGATAGAGTAGTACATGGGAAGCTCAAATGGACATAACGATAGATCAACCTCAAATACTTTATATTAAAAAAAAATGGGTTACAAAGTACAGTCGAGATTGTTCCCAAAATAGTTCTCTTGGAATTTCTAAAAATATATAGTTCAATACATATTCTCTGAAATTAAAATGCATTTGTCATAATGACTGGGATTGGGGCTCCCGTGGACCATAAAGAAAATATGTATAAGAATGAAGTTCGTAGAATGAAAGTGGGTGGTGGAAGGCAACAAGGCTTGGTAAGAAGAAAAAGGAAATTATTAGTCTTAGATTTAACCTTTCTATTTAAAGAGGTGGAGTAACTGGATGAAGAGATAGATAAAGACAAAAATATGTGATCAATATGAACTTACTATGATGGTATTTCATTGTTTGTCACTTTCTCGTTGATGTCCTTATATGGCTTTCGTCAACGGTTACAGGAACCGTCTCAACCATATTTTTCCCTTCATTGGTAAGCTTGTCAATAGCCTTTTTAAACCACTCCTCGATGTAGCTCCTCATTGGTGCCACGTTGATTTCATGCCGGATTTTTATATTGAAGA
>JASDQU010372294.1:77866-98809 GCA_032191745.1 Picea mariana | reverse complement strand
GTAGAAACCTTCCTCATTTTTCAAATCTACCTGCAGATATCCATGAAAAGTGTGTGCTCTTGTTCCAAAGGAGACCATGCTCTTTGACATCTCCCAAGCCTCTGTTATTAATTCCATTATTTTCTTGATATTGTTTTCCACATAGCCCCGGCCTGATGTGAGAAGGCTTGTCGATTCTTTTAATTTTGTCGTGGGTGTGGTAGGCTCGATCATTGTTAAAGGACTAGCAAGTACTGGAAGAGGCATTAAAGCTTCCTCCAATTCATTGATTCGCTCCTTTAACCCAACATTCTCCACTTCAAGGCCTCCATCTCCAATTCCTCAATGTATCTAGGAAATTTGGGACAGTCACATGTTCCATAGGTTAATCTCTAAACAATATTTCCCCTTCTTATTCTTTACATCTATTTTCTCAATAATCGATTTTTTGGACTCATTGTCAAAAACAACGCTCTTAAATGCAAAAGACTCTTCTTCGTCGAAGGTCTCGGTGTCAATTATTTCCATCTGAGGGTTCTGGTAAGCAGTGTTCTCTAGCTGGTCGACGTTGGGGAACACTTTCTCGATGTCAATTTTGAGTTCCATATCCTTGAGGGAGAGGTCATGGATATCGCTTTCTCCTCGAGGTCCCTCCTCTTCTTGCACAATGTTTTTCATTTTCTTCCTTAAGGGAAGATTATGAGAACTTTCAATTTTGTCGAAAGGAGGGTTCTTATCTCCTCCTCCACTTGAAGAGTTGTGGGTTACTTTATTACTTTGGTGGGCCGTTGGAGTGCTTCTCTGAGATGTTGTACTCTTTGGCGTGACAGCTGAGGATTGGGCATTTTTCTCACCCGGACCTTTTCCTCTATGCTTGTATGACTCATTGGTGTTGAGTATCGTTTCCAGGTCGTCAATGTCACGAGTGGGAGTGCCTGAGGCATTGTCTCTGTCTTCGTTCAGAATAGCATTAATGAAAGAATTGCTAAAACTAACAACCAATAGATGTTCTACAAAAATACCACTAGGGTCGAAACCTTTTACTTTTTCAACATATTTTAAATTGAGGTTGTGGAAGTGGCCCGCGAATTCATCAATCTTGTTCATATTTATTAATATGAAATCCCCAACTTTCCAAGGCAGAGCTATGAATCGATTTTTTCTCTTTTCATGAAAAAAATGCAACCAGTAGTTGTACTACCTTTCTATTTCAACAACAAACATTTTTTAGATATGTGGCATGGATGGAAGGACGGATTTTCCTTGGATCCAAAAATCCTTATAACATTATAATTTTCCATTTGTTCTAGTGTCCCCTTCCTATCCAAGAACTTACTCACCTGGTTAGAAATCCGGGGAGCATTCTTTCCAAACATCAAATCTTTAAAAACTGAGACAAAATAATTAAAAACTTCATAAAAATGTTGGGAGGTCTTATGCCTCCACAATGTTTAATACCATAAGGTTACTGGGTCGAATTCATAGTTTACCTTCTTGCATGCAATGACAAAGGTCAGTATCTCAATTAACAATAGAAGTGGATCTTCATAGGAAATGTGATACCGTATTCGAAAAATAGGTATATCCACACAGATTGAAAATATTAAGACAAGCATTCACACATAGAGATAAAAAAATCAGTATACCAATGTTTACATGGTTAAAACCATTAAAGAGGGAAACAATGCACAAGCCCAACCAAACAAGAAGTAGAGGCCATTGATTAATGCAAAAGTAATAGTTTACATGAACATCTCTCACAAATTGATTATCAACAAATGACCCTCCATTCTCTTTATGTAGAGATCATGGTCCAATTGGGTGTCAAGCCACATATCAAGTGTTGTTAATATCAAAGAGATATTTCAACTATTGGGTCACTCATGTGTAGGGCATGCTTGTGATTTTCAAATATTAATTAAGTACAAAACCACACTTTAGGCTAACAATACATTAATTTTTTTTTATCTTAACTAACTCCTACTATCAAAATATCCTAACAACAAGAGCATCCCCAAAATCTAAGGATGCCCAAGGAGAGTGCACTAAAGGGTGTGCGGAAACTAAAGAGAGAAAACAAAAAAGAATGTGAAGTAGAGAAGAATAAAAGAGAACACAACCAAAGTGGTAAAAGGAAGCACAAAGATGTCGATGAAGAGATGGGTAAAAATAGAGGGAATAAAGGCAAATGAGTATTGTCAAAAATATGGTTCATATAGTGGAGTCATTGACAAATGTGTTGTTGATGTCAATGGTTTTAAAAAGGAGTCTTAGCGAGAAATAGTTAATCGATGTTGATGGAGATGTCACCGCTAAGGTAGTGGTAGAGTCTAATAGATAGAGTGATCATTGTCAAGGAAGTGTTGAAAAATGTGATCCGGGCGGATCTCCACACATGGAAGGGACTTTACTTTGTTCACCAAGTTGATTTGAAGTTGGCGAAAAAGTGGTGAAAGTGGTGAATTTATGCTTTTATGAGTTTTATTTTCTTATGCATTTTATTAATGCTTTGTGAGAAAAAGGTCTCATGCATTCTTATGCTTTTATGAGATGCTCATGCATTTAATTATGCTTTATGAGCTTTTGGAAAAACTCATACATTATTATTCACTTTTGATGTAAAATGATTAATACTTGTGAGGGAAATTAGCCTCACGTATTTATCATTAAATTATAATTTTGAAAATTGTTTTTTATGTGAGAAACCACCTCACACCAATTTGTCATTATTCTCAATTATCGGTTGAGAGAATCAAGGGCATGGATGAAGAGTCTTGGGTGGTTTTGAGATTTTTCACATTATGTGCTTGAACATGGTTTGAGATCCTACATTTATGGATCTTGTTTTTCCTCTTTTGTAATTAGATCATATTATTGTGGATCTAGGAATTGATGCTCTTTTTTAAGAGTGAGTGAGGAAAAAATACATAATTTCTTATGTGAGCCCTATGTAAGGGAGGAGAGTAATGAGGAATTAATGAGTGGATTTATAGAGCCATAGTGCTACTGCTCCTAATCATTGAGAGACTTATTCATGTAAGGAATAATCCTTCTTGATGTATGGAGAGATATGAGTGTGAGCAGTCTTCTTGAATCCTCATTGAAGGAGAAGCCATCTCTTATGTAATCACTTATGAGAAGGTCCAATCATCTTTTGAAGAAGGAATGAAAGTGACCTGTATTCCAATTGAAGCGGGTCTGGAGACGTAGCCCAGGAGGGGCGAACTCCGTTATCAACATTGGTTGTCCCTCTCTTGTATTTTCATGTGCTTTATTCCATTTTGAGTTCATGTGTGTTATGTATTATTGTTTAAAAGCATGGTTAATAATGGACTCATATGCCCTTTAATCCTTATGCAAATAATTCATCAGAAAATGATTCTCAATTGAAAGCTTGTGTAGAGTAAGTAATCACCCATTTTTAGATCAAGTGGTATCAAAGCATGCTGACTGCTTTGCAGGATGGGAAAATGAGTGAAGCGAGCATAAAGACTTCAAGAATTAGAAGAGATAAATCACAGCATTCAAGATGAAAAATCAAAGATGAGGAGACTTTTACATATTGCAGAAGAGAAGCAAGAGATTCAAGAGATATCTCAGCTTCATGGAGAAGTCCTCGATGGATTTATTGAAGGATTGCAGCTCGAATTGCAAGCCAAGGATGATCTCTTGGATAAGTTGTAGCATGGTGAACGAATGGAAGACAAAGAGCCTTCTACCATGGATGCACAAACTCAAACCAAGGTATATGATGTTTCTTCATGTTCAATGTTTTCTCAGTATGAAACTAACGTGGGCATGAAGCTCTTCACGAAGATGGGATACATAGGAGGTGGACTTGGCATTCATGGCCAAGGAGTCACTCAGTCATTAGAGGTGGTACAAAGACCACGATTTGCAGGTTTGGGATACAGTCAAGAGGATATTGGAGAGTGCTCAAAGTCCATTGAAGCAAGAGCCACTTCAAAAACCATCTCTTCACCAACATATTCCAAGAAAGGAATCAAGCCAGCTTGTACTCATCAGATCAAGGACAATTCGGGAAGGTATAAAAGTCATTCAAATCCTTTTCTTGAATGCAATAAAAACGTTTTCTGCATTATAGCTTCTAAACATGATGTAGCCAAGCATCAAACGAAAAAAGTTTGGGTTAAGAAGATAGATGTGTCCATGGGAAGTAAGACAAAGAAGAAGGAACCTATTTCACATCCTCGTGACAAGGAGATTATGTTGAACAGAAAATAAAGAAATTATTGCAGTCATTGTGATCTAAGTGTTCATTGGGAGAAGAAGTGTTGGAAGCTTCATCCCAAGCTTCGTCACACACCAAGCAATAAATATGTCGAAGCATCCACCAAGAAAGAGGTTGCACAAAGGGTGATGAAAGAGCTTGTGATCAATGTTCCTACACCAGTCTTTGAAGAAATACAGTTGCAGAAGGAAGGCACCTTTGGTTGGTTGTGTAAGAAATGGATATCATTTTTGCATAGTCAAATTTAGCATGCCCATGTAGTACCTCCAATTTATTTTTCTGGTTTTCATTATTGAAAAAGTATGAAGGAAACTAATCTCTTTATTATAGAAAAGTATGGAGGCAGATCATTCAATCAGAATGAATGCATGGGAAGTTATGAGGGTTGAATCATTCAATTTGATACCTTAAGAAACAATGTCATAGCATGTGAGGATGCGCACAAGTTTATGGCCAACTGAACAAGTGTGTTTATGGTGGCCTTTTCTTGAACTCCTTGGATCAGATAAATTAAGGTAGCGAGACAGGTGCTCGCTTTGTTGATGGTCTTGGAGATGACTTATTGTTGGAGGCTTCAGACCAAGATTTTGATTTGTATTACTCCAAGGATGCATGATACGCAGTACACAAAAATGAAGTATGTATCATGCCTATCATGTGGCCGCACTTTGTTTAAGCCTCCAAGAAATAAATGCAGAGATATAGGCGAAGACACAACATCTTCCTGGTGTTTCGATAACAACATGGGTTGCATGAGAATGATAAAATTCATGTCAACACCATCGTAATGGTAGATAGCAGATCAGTCAAATTTTCACAGATTCTCTTTGCATCTAGACCTACCAGCCATGAACTTGGATGCCAAGATTATTCCGCTATAGATGTAGATCAAGAGAGATCGACGAGATGATTCTAATGACACTGGAATCGCGTTGAACAGACTCTGTATGAGGGTAGGCCTCTTGTCACAAGATCATGATTTTCCTCATCTTCATTGAAGCCCTTTGCATCCATGAATGAGCACTTGAGTCTCATGCCACGACTAATGCCTTACAAGAATATCGCTCCACTGCTACATGTGCAACACAAAAATGGAGTATGTATCATGTTCTTCATATGATTACACTTTGTTTAATTTTCTAGAAATAAGAAAGAGTATATAGGTGGAACTATGCCAATGATATCTTCTAGGGAACTTGTTTTGTGATCAATGTAGAGCCCAGGGCTCTTGTTTTTTGGGGACGCCATTGTGAATTGACCCACTTCAAAATTCGATTTGAGATACACATGTTTTTAGTGTGATGGATGTCATTCTACTGTGCGAAGAAACCACCATCATAGATTATATCAGTTCATTGAGGGCGACCATAGTTTCCACGAATAGAAATTCGTTGTTGGCCATAACAACGATGGAAAGAACCAGATATGAGCTTTACCAATATTGCATATCTCCATCAATTACCATTGTAGAGAGTACATGTGGTTTGCTGAGCAAATTGAGCATTGAAAGCTCCAAGAAACTAGTCTAATGGTAGTTCTTTTTATGTGGAGGACAACGTTATCATGCAGACGAGGAAAACAAATGGTTTCTTCATAGGCCTCCAAACAGAACACCTTTATATGTATCAAACCCTTGACTTTTGAATTTCTCTTAAGCACGGTAGCCTTTTTCTGGTCTCTATGTTGATGGTTAGCGCCTAAGCTCAATGGAAGCATGTTTGAAATTGACAGGTAATAGATATTATTGCTTCTATTGTGGTCGTCATTTGCAAATAGATATATCGTTTTTTCTATCAGAAATTCCAACACAGGTTTTTGGTGGCATTAAAATTCATGATACTCATGGATATCGTCTTGACCAAGGAAAGTGCCTCTAGAGAAATTGCACAGAAGTATTGTGAAAAAAATGTGTTGTGAAAGAAGGTTATGGGCACTCTTTCCAACAAGAAAATCATAGTCAACTAATTGCCAATAGGTCACGCCCATGTTACTTGCTTGGAATCAAAACAAATTTCATTTTTGGTTATACATATTGATAAAGCACCAAAGTCGGGATTTGAACCACCGATAGTCCGAGTCTTTACATGGAAAGGGTGATCTATTTATAGTCAAAATTCGTTGTCAATCTCGGTGAGTGGTTACAATGGATTATCTTATGGTATTTTGAGATTTTGCATATAATTTGCATACATTTGATTACGTTTTGCACCAAAAAGTGAATTAAAACTTGGGATAAGTTTTATTGGGACAACACCACTTATAATTGAAGACTATAGAGTCTACCATTCGTGCAAAACTATTGCACTTTTGAGAATGTTGCCATGATTTGTAGTGGGGTTTGTGAGTTTACCTTCTAGTGCATATTTCGGCCATGATGCACATTTTTTTAATGGGTACATAGAACCATAGAAGTTTCCCATTGGTGCATATATCGGCATCAAATTTGGCATAATAATTGCTTTGAAACTTGATGTAAAAGCATTGTAATGAGCTTGAAAACCATAGAGTTGCTCGACTATGCGACATTTTTGACACATTAAAAAGGCCTTGTAATTTGATGTAAATGTGATTATGAAGAATTGGAAAAAGGGATTTTTAGCCACTCTAGTATGAGGAGTGTGAGAGGCGTTAATTTTGCGCCTTAAGCGCATTGGCTTCATTGTAAACATCATGTAATCAGTTGAATGAGGCAATTTTCCTAAGCCATTTTGGCATTCCTTGTAAGCTTGACCAAAGAGTGTATTTATAAACTCTTGGCAAGTAAGGTACTCCAAATATTGTAATACATGTATCATTAGCTATAGGTTGCAAGTTATGCAAATGTGGGCTTCGACATTTCAGCTCCGAAGAACAAAGGTGAAGGAGATAGGCATGTGCCATTTTCCAAACATTTGTTTTGCATCAGTTGCAAGTGTTGGCTTTGGATTCCGATTCCTAAGTACGTGGGTGAAGGAGTCTTGAAGGAATGTGCCTTTTGAAGACATTTGCATACATATACAGTCGATACTTTTGGAGACCAAAAGTTTATTTTGTGGGGAGGCGTGATCCAGGCGGATCTCCACACATGGAAGGGACTTTACTTTGTTCACCAAGTTGATTTGAAGTTGGCGACAATGTGGTGAAAGTGGTGAATTTATGCTTTTATGAGTTTTATTTTCTCATGCATTTTATTAATGCTTTGTGAGAAAAAGGTCCCATGCATTCTTATGCTTTCATGAGATGCTCGTGCATTTAATTATTCTTTATGAGCTTTTGAAAAAACTCATACATTATTATTCAATTTTGATGTAAAATGATTAATACTTGTAAGGGAAATTAGACTCACGTATTTATCATTAAATTTTAATTTTGGAAATTGGTTTTTATGTGAGAAATCCCCTCACGCCAATTTTCCATTATTCTCAATTATAGGTTGAGAGAATCAAGGGCATGGATGAAGAGTCTTGGGTGGTTTTGAGACTTTTCCCATTATGTGCTTGAAGATGGTTTGAGATCCTACATTTATGGGTCTTGTTTTTCCTCTTTTGTAATTAGATCCTATTATTATGGATCTAGGAATTAATGTGCTTTTTTAAGAGTGAGTGAGGAAAAACAATATAATGCCTTATGTGAGACATATGTAAGCGAGGAGAGTAATGAGGAATTAATGAGTGGAGTTAGAGAGCCATAGTGCTAATACTCCCGAGCATTGAGAGACTTATTCATGTAAGGAATTATCCTTCTTGATGTATGGAGAGATATGAGTGTGAGTAGTCTTCTTGAATCCTCATTGAAGGAGAAAGCAACTCTTATGTAATCACTTATGAGAAGGCCCCAACATTTTTTGAAGAAGGAATGAAAGTGATCTGTATTCCAATTGAAGCAGGTCCGGAGATGTATCCCAGGAGGGGCGAACTCCATTATCAACATTGGTTATCTCTCTCTTGTCTTTTCATGTGCTTTATTCCATTTCGAGTTCATGTGTGTTGTGTATTATTGTTTAAAAGCATGGTTAATAATGGACTCATATGCCCTTTAATCCTTATGCAAATAATTCGTCAAAAAACGATTCTCGATTGAAAACTTGTGTAGAGTAAGTACTCACTCGTTTTCAGATCAGTTGAACAAAGGGGTTGCTAACAAGGTGTGTGTGACCAAGTAGTTGATTCACATTGGAATGATTGGCAGGGGAGTTGTTGATTAAGGGATGATCAACAAGAGAGTTGTCAACATAGTAGCGATCGAAAAAAGGGTTGTTCAATGAGTGAATGCTCAACATAAAGGTCATTTGTAAAGTGGTCATCAATAGGGAGGTTGTCGAAAAGTGTTTGTTGATAGAAAAGTCATCAACGAAGATGGTCGAAAAATAGATCATTGACAATGTATGCATTAAAAAAGTGGTTGCCAACAAGAGATCACTAACAAGATAATTTCCAATAGAGTGGTTGTCGATAGAGGGAATCATAGACAAGGTGATGATTGACAGAGAAGTTATTAATAGAGAGTGACCATTTATAGAGTTTGGTTGACAAAGGAGTTACTAATAGGGGAGGCAATGAAGGAATCCCATACAAGGGATGAGATGGACGAATATGAAAGCGGTTCTTGGAAATAAAGAATAAGAAAAAGGAAGGGACACCAAGAAGAAGTAAAATATAAAGGACATATGGAGCATTGAGATGCAATAGTCGTCTGGAAACAAAGAATAAGAAAAAAGATGGGACACCAAGAAGAGGTAAAAGATAAAGGATAGATGAAGCATTGAGATGCAATAGATTAATAGTTAGAGAAGAGATTGGAGGCTAGGAGGAAGCCAAAGACATTGTATGGATAGTTACAACAAACACACAATTAGAGAAGAGGAGATGAAGGGGTTAGAGCAATTGAAGTAACATATGTGAGAGGTGAGAAGGTTAAGATGAACAAATAGAGAAGACATAAGGACATATAGAATAATTGAAGATGAAGAAGGGGTCCCTCAAGAAGCACTATAACAGAAAAAAGAGAGCCAAGATTGGCCAATGGGAGTAGAATTAGAGGTAGATTGTCGATAGATAGAGGTAGATTGTAGATAAAGAGTGAGTATGAAGTGCAAGGATGCATAGAAAAACGTTTTGTAATAAATCATAGTTGTGTATTTCATTAATAAAGTTAGTGGATGAGTTGTTCCCTCGAAGTTGAGTATTACAAATTTTCCGTTATCTACTATGATTATACTTCTTGCAAGTTGTTGCACCATTACTTTTATCTCATCCCTTACAACCTCACCAATCATTATCCATCATTAATTTATTTCATATTCCTAAATATTTTTATAAAAAATACATGTGATAAAAATTTATCTCATCTCTTACAACCTCATCAATCATTATCCATCATTTTTTTTATTCCTAAATATCTTTATCTCTTACAACCTCATCAATCATTATCCATCATTAATTTATTTTGTGTTCTTAAATATCTCTATGATAACAAATTTACATCTCTTACAACCTCATCAATCATTATCCATCATTTTTTTTTATTCCAAAATATCTTTATCTCTTACAACCTCATCAATCATTATCCATCATTAATTTATTTTGTGTTCCTAGAGATGGTATTTTTCAATTTCAAATAGGAGCTTCTTTTTCCATCTGGCCCTGCAAATCATTGATTGGTTGGTTTGAATGAGCAAGCTCGTATCCAACCTTATTATTACCTATAGAATAACCACCAGTCCTGGGATCGTGCGTAGAAAGAAACAGCCCTGTTGGATTACTGTCTTATGATATCTTACGCGCTTGGGTTGGCACTTATAGCTTTGGTATTTACCTGCCTACACCCAGACGTTCTTTTTGATGCTACCAACAACCTTTCATCTAACCCCACGTGTCCAGGAAGGTGAGTGAGTGAGTGAGTGAGTGAGTGAGGTTGGTCAGTACCTACCAGGCAATATGGAGTTTTCAATGGCCTCATCAGATTGTTCAATCGAAGCAGCAGGCACAATGATAAATGGATTCAACAGCAGGAATATCTCTATGATAACAAATTTATTTTCAATACAATGAAAACAAATTTTAGAGATGTAAAATTGAAACCCATAACCACACATTTATCTAATTCAATGTAGAGAAAACAAATTTTAGAGGTGTAGAATTGAGACCCATAACCACACATTTATCTAATTCAATGCAGAGAAAACTAATTTTAGAGGTGTAAAATTGAGACCCATAACCACACATTTATCTATTAGTTCAAGTCATGGAACTTATATTAACATACCCACTTGTTAGAAAAAAATTTGAGCATTCTTTCACAATATACTCATGTGTTACATATAAATATCTTTCAAAACTCTTAAACGGTGAAGTGCCTATGCTTCAATGGTTTGGCGTCATTCTTTTTATATATATATATATAACTATATAATTTTTATTTTTATTATTTTATGGAAACAAATTAAATTGTGTTTGAGAATAGTGTCTTGTTTGATGTATAATATTAAGGCTAAATGTTAATAAAAAGCACATAATTTTATTAGAGGTAGTCTTAGCGATGTAAGGGTTATTGGCTTTCTTGTGAATACTATTTAGGTTAAAACTTTTTTTTGATCTTAAATTAAGACTTAAAACAGTTTATGATTGGCTAAGAGCTTGCTTTCCTCAAACATAAAGAAACATGTTAACGGTCCAAGACTTAGAGGCATATGACATGAATGGAAGTTTGCCCCCTTATAGACCATCATTGAGTTATCCTAAGTGGTGTGTTTTTTCTCGAATAATGGTGACGAGGCAACTCACATTCACATATAAAGCAAACGATGGCTATGCTCATCATCACATTACTAATTGACAACAGAGTTATGATAGATTTTGCCACCTTAAGTCCATTGGATGTAGCTTGGGTGGTTGGGAGGAATGGTTGTTATCCTCCCCACCCAGGTTCAAATCCTTGTAAGTGACATGTGATGCCCTTAATGGGTCTATAAGATACTCTTGTTGTTGAGTGTGTTGCTTCTGTTGTTGATCAATTAATATTCCACCAATCATGACCTCCCAATGTTCTCTCACGAAATTTAAAAATCTTATTATCACAAGCTTTTGTAAATTTGTCTAATATATTTATCGCTCCATTAATGTTATTGAATGTTTTTTTTTAACTATATTAAATTGGTTTCTTTTTATTATCACTCCATTAAGAAGTGTGTAGGTTATGTTATTGGGTGTTTTTAAACTATATTAAATTGGTTTCTTTTTATTATGATGATATTAATATGTTTAGATTTTAGTGTTATATGGAATTTTTTAAGTAGTAATATAAATGTTTTATGAATTTATGTTTTGCACTCACTCAAAATAATGTGAAAGGATATTGGTAATTTTAATCTAAAATCCAACAAAAATCATTAACGAGAATAGAATTTGGGTAGGAAGATAATATTCCATCCAACAACCACATGAGCTAGATCTAATTGACACACATACACACACAAAGAACCAACCTAAATCCACTTTAACTTCGGATTTATCATGCGTTAAGAGGAATCAAATCACTTGAGGTGAAAATGTTTTTTAGAATTAAAAAACTTCATGAAATGTTTGCACCTTGATGGATTTAATCCTTTTCGACAAAGACTTAAGATGGATTTATGTTGCTTTTATTTTAATATAATTATTTTTTGGATCGAGAATTATTAATGTTGTTGTTACTTTTTTTTCAAAGCATGGAAAGGTTTATAATATTCAAAGTTATGTGTTTAGTTTTTATTTATACAATCTCAAAACCTTATAAGTAAAATGTAGTTACTTGCTTATTGGTAATTTATAAGGGAGTTAATTTCTACTCTTGCCAAATATCTATAGATTTTGAGTTATTCGTCATTTTCTTTATGTTCAAGAAAGACAAACTCTTCATTAAAAAATAATTTTAAATCCAATTTCAAAACCAAAATTATTTATTTATTAATTTTTATAATTTAATTAATTTTTATTTACTATTTTATTTTTTTCTAAATATTTTAATTAAAAATATTGATATTATTATTATTATCAATTTTTATTATTTTATTTTATTTCATTTAGTAAATTTATAATATTTAAAATATATTGATAAAAAAAATCACGTTCCATCTTCAGCCTTTTTTTTCCTTTCCCAAGAGTACTTTTCTCTAATAAAACTTTAAATGAAGTAAGTAGAAATGATTTCTAATAAAACTAATTTTAAATAAAGTAAGTAGATATGATTTTTAAAACACTCATGATTTACTCATATACTAATAAAATATGTATTAATATTTATTTTTTACCTTAAATTTGTGAGACTTGCATCTATACTTTGTTTATAGTTTAATATAATCAAATCGAGGTAAGCATATATACTTTGTTTATAGTTTAATACAATCAAATCAAGGCCAGTGATAGTAGAGGTTTTTTAAAACACTGTATGATTTTCCATTTATTTTTGAATTAATATTAACTAGCATATATTAATGGGTATTAATATATTAACTAGCATATTTTGGGATGAACGAGAATGTCCAAATAACTCAAGATAAGTTTTCATATTATTATTATTAATTAAAATTATTTATTTGAAAATTGGTGATTACTTTCTACTTAAAAAAAATTTCTAAACTTTTTAAAATATATATGAGTTTGAAAATTCAAATTATTCTTTAAAAAGAAGAAGGAGGAGGGAAAGGGGAGGAGAAGAAACCTTTTAAAATATATATATGAGTTTGAAAATTTTAATTATTCTTTAAGAAGGAGGAGGAGGAGGTGGTAGTGGTGGCCACATCCAAGCCATACCTCCTCCTCCTTGTTTGTAGGACAAGGGAACCCCTCCACACAATAATTTGACTAGTAAAATCTATGAAGGTATACATACCCTATCCTTCTTTGGATTTGAACTTGAGACCTCTTAGGAGGAAACACACGTTCTTAACCATTAGGCCCACTCAGATTGTATAACTAATATGTTAATAAAACATATATAAATCTCTCTCTATTAAAAATTTAAATTTTTCTTTAAACATTATAACTTAATATATTTTTTTTTTGCAATCTAAAAAACAATATTGTATTTCTATATATAAATAGTAAAATTACAGTCGGCTCGGGGAGGGTCCTCCAAAAAGGAAACTAGATCCCTCACCTAGCAAAGATATACCAAAGTATTTCAAACCAAAGTTTAAGAACAAACTTTAGAAAAGAGTATCCATCATTCTTTAAACTAGATAAGCCTATAAAACTATAAGCCGAGACCATGTCAAGCTATTTTCTTCCTATGTCTATATCTATTAAACAAAAAGAGAATAAAACATAGCTCTAATATTCATACCCAGGTTTTCTCTGGAGTCTCGTGGTGGCACTCCAGCGTGGTGATTTCCCTAGCATCGCTTGCTTCCTCCTCGTCTACGATCAGGATAAGGTAGTCTCGCGAACCAAGAGGGCTTAGGTCCCTTGGCGTACTCTTGGTTGTCTCATTTTTTTACTACTCTGGAGTAACTCTAAACTTGATGTTGAATTGAGATCCGCAAAAGAGCTCGAATTTTCCTTCCAACATCTTAACTACATGTAGGGTAGCATCATTTTCTTTCTTGACTGTATCCATTGCTTGGGCCACCAAGACCTTTACCATCTAGTATGTCTGTACGAGTTTGAAATACTTTGTTTCCCTAGTCCTTGAATACTATGGATCATCCACCCACCCCTTGACTTCTTGGACTGTGGCTTCTTCTAAAATGTTATGTCGTTGGAGCCGAACTGCTTCCTCTATATTTGCAGTTGTTAGCTTCTCCTCGTATGTGCATAAGTGTTTGAATATGGACCCAACCATCTAGACAACCCTTGTAGCCCTGGTTCGATTGACTAGGTCTTGGTAGAAGGAGGCCTCCTGCTTCCTTCCTTTTTTCCTGCTACCCCGCACTCCTCTCATAGACATATTGTTGTTCCTAGTTGCTTTGATGGTCTTCACTGTCCAACTATCCACTCCCTTTTTGTCCTTCTTCATGGATGACTTCTGACGTCGACTCTTCCACAAACCCTCACATTCCCAACGATTTGAAACCCACTGAACCTGCATGTCACCATGACTTGGCAAGTTTCCCTTCTTATGCCTTGCAGATAGAAAAAGCCATGAAACTTCCTCAACGAACTTTCGATCCCAGACATAGCCTTAGATCCCTCGGGTTTCAGGATCACGCCTCCACCTTAAGTGACCAAACTCACTCAAATTTACTCATTTCGACCCATTACACTAGCCTCTCACCAAACGATAACCATTGTCTTCAACTCTCATTTCTTGAAACCTTTTCACAATTGCTTCTGGGTGGATCCCCTCGATCTCTGCTACTGTCATGATACGCTTACACACTCACACATATCGATTGTTCATTATACTTGCCTCACTCTGCAGTTATCTCTAAATGAGCCTCCTCCCCCAATAATGGCCACTTCCTTCCATATCTCGACATACTATTGCCATGACGATGCTTGAGACCATATGTTCAGGTCGCTTAACCACTTGTACTGCCTTAACTATTATATTTCGAAGTTGGTGCAATCGACACGAGGTTCGACAAGCCCGCCTTGAATACTCTGACAAGCCAACGATTGATTTCAGAGCCTTTCTAGTTCTCGAACCCTCCTTTCCAATGTTCCAGATGTCATTGTTGTCCCATTAAGCCTCAAGGTGGCTAACCCTTGCCACTACCTGTTCTCGATGTGTGACACCCTATCCGGGGGTATAACTTAATATGTTAATGAAACACACACATGCATATATCAAGTTACTCTCAATACAAAAAAATGTGTACTTTAAAGTATGTTTGAAACTAAAATTTACTTTTAATGATTATAATTAACATATCAATGAAACCTCTAAATATATTTGGCATGATTTATTAAACTTATTAAAGATAGGGATCTAATTTTCACTATCAAAATATTTTGAAAGATGTACATTATAAAATATGTTTAAAGATGGAATCATCTCACAACATTACAAGTGTATATATATATTCCCTAATTTTATGAAGACATAAAAAATAAGGACTATCAAATAGATGGTATACACAATAAAGTATTACATTTTAAAATAGAAATTATTTAAATTTTTTATAATTAGAATATTAATATAATTAGTAAAATCAATATAAAGTTAATAATTTGGTTCTCAAAACATTTTGAACCAGCGTAGATCCATCTTAAACCTGGATTTATCAAGCATCGAGAGGGATCGAATTTCTTAACGTGTAATTTTTTATTATTACTTCATTCCATGTCAAGTTTTACACGGTGATTGTAATTGTTTTTTTTAAATGAGATGACTTTATTTTTATTATTTCTTGTTATTTTTTTAATAGAGCCTACTTTAATACCTGGATGGGGTGCCACTTCGAGAGAGAATGAGGACAGCTTGAACCAGGTAGTCGGGGGAGTTATTAACCTCGGTCGCCAGCTCCTGCACATTAATTCCTCCATGGATTACACCATGAGAGGAGTTATGGTAGTGCGTTTGGCTGAGATTTTGGGCAAGTGAACCAGCCAGGTAGGGCGTACCAAGAAGATGCAATAGTCATTTCAGGCTTCAATGGAGGACGTGGTGGTCATTTCAGGTTTTAATGGTGAAAAGAGGTGCATTCATGCCTTTGATCGGGGCCCTCATTCCATTCCTTGTCCATCCTGCTAAGCTCCTCGGCTCTCACAAAAATTTCCAATTTTTTTTCCTCTGCAACCTCTTTCCGCGCACCAGAGGCATCCTCCCCGACTCCCTCTGCTCCATTTTCCCTCTCAGCTTCTCTGTTTCCCTCCATCACTCCCTTCATCTCTCCCCAGCCTCCATTTCCTCCTTCCTCCACCTTCATTTCCCCCCATCATGCCTCGGGAGCACGGAAAGTCCAAGAGGGGTGCCCGCAACAACAACACCCTCTCTCGTGGTAACAGGCTCACCGCCTCCCAAAGAACGCTCATCGCTCACTTTGCTAGCCCACGAAACTCTTCCCAGAGGACACAGTCGGCTGCTCTCTAGTTCCATGGGGCCTGTCCAGTAAAATTGGAGGCAACCTCCTCTACTGCTCACTACCCCTCGTATCCTCCACCACTTCACAGACCAAGCGAGGTAAAAGAGGAGGCACCACCCTTGGGTGCGTGCTCCACTCTGGACACCAACCTCTTGGCCCCTCCTATCATCAAGCCAGGTGACCCCGAATATGGCGATGGAAGCTGCAAGGTAGAGGAGGAGATTCCTCCAAGATGGCAGTTGGAGAACAAAGCAGGAACAACCAAAGATATCACCACAGGGGATGATAACGCAACTGTAAAGGAGGAGGAAGAACAACCACAACATTTTGCCAACCATCTCATGGAGGAGCACCTTTGACTCCTCTTTGAGATCAGGCAGAAGTAGGATGACCAGGTGCACTCACAGAGCGTCCTCAACCAACGGATGTATATTTTGTTTGATACGCTCACGGATGCTCCCGCGCACGCCAAATGTCCGACTTGCAGTTAGTGGTTCACCCCGCTCTACACCATACATGGACAACCAAGCCAAACTATGGATTGATGTTTCAAGGTTTCCATTTTTTGTTTATTTTAGTTGCAGATTCATTGGTCTAGCGTACCACAACAACAAGTTAGATGAACTAGCAGTTTTTTCCTATTATGTCTATGTAGTTTCAGTTATGGCAACTCTGTCTATAGCTAGCCTAAGCAGAAGGTTGCAGAACTTGGTTTGCATATTTTTATTTTCGTAGACAAACTATAATTTTTGTGTAAGCATTTTAGTTCCAGCAAGGCTGGAACTTAGAAGGATGTGTCATTATCTAAACATCAAGTAGCCACATGTTCTGGTTTCTCTCTTGTGGCGGAACAGGTGGCTAACACTTGTGACTGTATAGCTTATGGTTGTCATTAATACAAGGTTCTACTTTTATTTATTTTTTTAAAATAGAGCCTATTTTAATGTAACATTATCTAACCTAACATAAGGCTAACACCTCAACATCTCTCCCATACTAAATTGTAGAGCACCTCACTACTCTCAATACAATGAAAAATATATAATATATATATATATATTTTTTACAAATAAATATTATTCAAAAAATACAATTAATATTAATGAAACATGTTTATGTATTTAACAAAATGTAATGAAGATATTAAAAATAAGTTAGTGATCCCCATTTTTCCCATTTTTTAATATAACTAAAGTATTGAAAATAAGTTAGTGATCTCCATTTTTATTAAAAAATTTGTCATAAAATATCTCTAAATAAACAACATTCTTCAAGATTATAATTAAAATATTAATGAAGAATGTAAATGTGTTTTTATTGATACATTGATGATATCAAATAAATAAAATGGAAAAGTTGGACTTTGAAAATAAATAAAAAAGGAATGGAATTACTTTGAAGAGGCGAGGTCGAGTACATGAAATCATGAATGTAGAAGAAGAGTTTTGCTCACTTGTTTGTTTGTTCATTCAATGGAGTAACCCAGGGATGAGATATGTTTAAAAGTCGAAGGAATTAGTAGCAAAATGTAGCAAGTGAAGTTTTTAAGCACAAGATCTTCTCTTACAAGATTCAAAAATGGCGAATGACCCTCTCGACTGTGTATATCCTACGATCGCCAACACTCGATGAAGGGTTTTGAAGCTTTCTGGGCACCCTCGCTTCCCTCCTGACCTTTCTTACACTGACCTTAACTCCTCCTTTTGACTGGGCAGTTCCCTAGTTCCTAGAACTCCCTGCTACTGAACATTGTACATAGTTTCGACCCCACCCTACTCTCCTCGATCACTACACCACTTTATTATATCATTTTCATCTCCCTCTCATCCCTATTCCCCTCAGAACTCTCCTTTACCCAACAAGGCATCAGTAAACAATGGAGAGGGATGTCAATGCACTTATGAGTGCAACTGACGAAGCCCTATGGAATAGAGAGGGTCTTTTTGACTCCACAAACTTACTGGAAAACCTCACCCATGCAAACACTGCCCCCACACCCACTCCGACCCCACCTACCAATATTTTGTTGATCTCAAAGTCTCCACCAACCGTTTCACTCAACCTTCCACAAGTCCCTTCACTCCATAACAAATCTCCCCTCTCTTCTTTTAAAAACCAGAACACCTTATTACCCTCCACTCATACTTACTCTCAGCGACATCCCTCGACTGAGCATCTCACGCATCACACCAACTGTGAGACCAACCACCATTCCTCACAGAAGAAAATTGGTGACCCACACCAGCATCATTCACATTCTGGAACCACTCAGATCGACAGACTTTTTACTTCTCATAGACCCTAGAATACAAAAAAGACCAAAAGGAAAATGGTCCTAGGACATGATATTGGCCTCTCTAAATCAGTCACTCTCAGCCTCACAACCTTATTAGGAAGATATTCCTACAGAAACCTCTACCGAACAGACCTCTCAGAATGGGTTAGTTGCAACTGGAAACCACTCTTGTCCTACTCTCTGGAGATCACCTATCTCACACAGGCCTGGATCTCATTCAACTTCAAATCTAAACAAAACTCTTATGCTATCATGGAGCAGTTTTGGACTATTGATGGTGGTAGCCTCATGCTGAAATGTTGGAGGATCAGTTTCGACCCATTATAAGACTACTTCCGTCTCAGACATCTTTGGGTCCTACTCCCTGGACTTCCCCTTCATCTCTGGAACCAGAAACCACTTGAAGCCATAACCAATACTCTTGGATGCTTTATCTGTGTGGTAGAGCTCTCCCTTATTGCTTCAGTGAAAAAAGTTGTTAGAGTAAAGGTGGAGATAGACATACATGTTGGACTATTGGAATGCCTGGACATTGATTGGCGTGGTAAGATTTACAGACAGAGACTGGATTATTTAGGCATCCCTTTCAGATGCGCCATTTGCAGAAAAATAGGACACCTGAAGAACACTTGTCCAGGTTTATTTGTTGAAGAATAATATGAGGAAACTATGCTCGAACTCTCTCCCAGGATGGACTCTCCACCTCCATCTACACATATTCCATTTTTGGATCTTCCTTCTGAAGAGGACTCGACCAACTTGGAAACCACCACAGGTAAACTTAAACGCATTTGTCCATCTCTTTACAACTCTCTTACTAACTGGGAAGTAGAGCATATAAACACATTTGTCATGTTGATGCCTAACCACACTTCTCCCCTGAATACCCCTCCTTCCACTCTACCGTCACCTCCTCCCTCCACTTCGAGCCCCTCCACAACACCACCTCAACCCTACTTTTAAGGAGTCGGCCCATCCTTCCATCCATACAACTCTCCAAATCCACTTCCCCCATACTCCACAGATCTCCCCTTCCCCCCTCTCCATCCATTACCTGCCATCCTCCCCTCGGTTTCCACTCCCAAGCTGAACACCCTGGAACCCTTATCCATTTTATAGCTTAACACATATTCTACTAAGATCCCAAATCCCTCACCTGGTCACTCTGTTGAAACCTCTCTACCTATTCATACTTTGTCCTCGCCTTCGACTCACACTTTGACTTTGCCCTCAAACACAACAGTTACCTTCCCTGCCCCTCCCCCCCCTAACTTCTATACACTCATTTTCCACAGAGAGGATTGTGAGCCCGACACCCCCAACTTCCATCTATCTAACTTCCACAAACCATGATGGAGATATTTCAGACATACCCTCGACCTCCCACCTACCAGACTTAAGCATTACTCAACAGGCAAGCACCTCCTTCAATGAGGTTTTGGATTCTCTCTTTCCCTCCTACAAAGAAATTATTACTCCATCCCCTATCCCTACTTACATAGGACACTCTATCATCTTGCCTTCTTCTGAGACAATGTCCCTTGCACACATGAACAACTCCGAACTGGAATAGGGATCCTCACACACTTGGTCTCGTGGGATCCGTTACGAGCACTCTCCGATCAAAACTAGAAGTGCTTGTCGTAAAGAGAAGCCATCTTTACCATCTACCTCTATCACTTCCACTAACTCTTCTAATAATGGGGTGCTTAGAGGCATGAAAGCCCTTGTTACCCATGATTTTGGTCATCTAGATGGTGTATTAACAATGGTGTACTCAGGCTCCCAACAAGAACTTTCTCCCGAGAAAAGTAGCATTCAAATCCTTCCAGAAAACATGTTTTTAAAGAGAGTTTGCAGGCTTCTTATAGCCTAGGGTGCGATAATGACCCATTCTCGTAGGCCACCTCCAGCTAGCATGCGAACTTCTCGCACTGTGCTCTATACCTAGGGTGCGAACTTGTTCTCAAGCTTGGAAAAAGGAAGAAGTCTCGAGGGTTCTAGAAGGGAATCTTCTAGAGAATGGGTTGGCATTCGAATGGTTATCATTTTACTGGTTTCCCTGATTTGGTGGGATCATTCTCATCTATGTAACCATCTCATCCTCTCTTATATATTGATAGGATTCTCATGGAAAAGGTTAAGCAAGATTAATTGGAGAATTGGTGAAGGAATTGTGTGAAGAACCCAGCTTGAACAAGAGCTTGGAGACTCTAGCAAGTCTATCAAGAGGAATTGGATCTTCTTCATGCAAGGATCGAGCAAGTGTGTGTGTTGGAACCAAGAGTCACCGAAAGGAAGCTTGTGACATCAAGGTGATCAGGTTGTATCTTCTACTTTCGATTAATATGATACAACAACATGTCCTTTTCCCATAAAGTCATTCTTACTTTATTGTGTAATTCCTTGATCATACACATAAGTTAACGATTG
>JASDQU010372294.1:15853-27772 GCA_032191745.1 Picea mariana | reverse complement strand
AGTGATCACGATTGTTCCTCGAGGAGCGAGGAGGGTTGCGTCAGAAGGTAAGATTCATTTCTGTCCATAATGACATTGTTACGCCAGTCAAGTTTACTTCGAGCAGAAAAGATTATATGGATAAATTCTTCCATAATTCTATCACTTCCTTTAACTCTCATACTACTCTAACATTATTATATGTATTTAGGTAGTATCTAAGATTAATTCGAAGGAACCTTTGAGAGATCAGAGAGATAAAGCTCAGGTGGGAGCACAATTGTCATTAGATCAGTTGGAGAAAGGATCTAGGTGCACAGAGTTTAACCTATGGGAGGATGTGCAGGAGAACAGCTAAAATGAACGGTGGAGACACTTCAGGGAGAAGTGTCAAAATTTTAAGAGTCGTTGGATCTAGAAAATATGCGCAAGGTTTAAACCTGGTGCATGCAGGGGAGTGAAGACTCACCCAAATTCCAAAAAGGAGGAAACCGGGATGTGATCGTCACCGTTTATCATCCTGAAAAGATCACAACTGTTGATCATGGCTAAAGTTCACAGTCGTCCATCGGAGGGACACGTGGCTATCGGTCATTGTTTCGGCACCCTGGAAACCAAAGGTCAAGACTCCTCGTTTTCACAAGCTGCAAAATCCTGGTACACGACACCCCAATACACTCTATGGAGTTAGCCCCGGGTCATCGGGCGTGGTCACATGGATGGTAGCTAAAGGAGGATTCAAAACCCGTTAAGCCCTTTTTGGTATTTCAAGACCTAGGAGTTCGAAGGGCCTAGAATCATTTTTGTCGGAGTCATAAAATCCCGAATCGTGAAACCCTGAAACCCTGAAGTACTATATGTATAGGCTTCTTCCAATTCAATTATTCAAAGATAGATCTGCTAGAACTTCAATTACAGAAGTAAACATATGCCTATAAATAGATCGGTACCTTTCAAGCTCATCTATACATAGACAATCCTACCTAGAATTTTGATTCCAGAGTTAAATATGCTCATGTAGGTGGATCTGTTCTTTCAAGTTCATATGTAGATAGTTTTGTCTAGTGTTTTGTTTCAGGAGGAACCATTCCTAGAATTTAGTCTTTGAACATAAACTTCTTACAAAGAACAGATGTCATCCATGGAAATTATTTCAACTGAGCACAATTAGACATATAAAATTAGATACGCAAAACATTCAAACAAAGACTAAGCATATTTTAAAAGAAGATAAAATACAAAGTTGATATTTTGGCATTCAGGATTTGCTTATTACATATGCACAGAATTCCTTTTCTTGACTAAACCATGAAATCCTGAGCCCCGAAACCCCGAAATGTTGGGCCCACAGTCCTTTCGCATTTCACGATTCGGGACCTCTTGTTTCATTTAGTTTATGCATCAGGTGTTCGAAAACCTTGAAATCCTGAACCCCGAAATCATGAAATGTTGGGCCCACAGCCCTTTCGCATTTCATGATTCGACTTGTTTCATTTTGTTTATGCATCATGTGTTCGAAAACCCCAAAATCCCAAACCTCGAAATCCTTAAATGCTAGGCCCACGATCCTTTCACATTTCGCGATTCGGCACTTCTTGTTTTATTTTGTTTATGCATCGTTATTAAAATAGGAAAGTCTAAATATGAATAGCCGAATTGGTAGAGCCTTGGGCAAAGGAAATTTTTGTAATAAGCAAGGGTGCATCCGGTTCCTTTACTATTAAAGTAGTTCATATAATAGATCTGTCATTGCAAATTATATAGTATGATTTTTTGTTTCTGTATTCTCTTGTTCGAAATACCTTTATACGGGTTAGGTTAATGAACTATAAGGGAAACTGGTATAATAGTCGGTCTTCCTACCTCAGCTAAACATCTGCCTCTACACAGTCTGTTTAATGGAAAGGAAAAAGTGGCATAGTTTACAAAATCAGAATGTTGTTCCCGACATTATTCATACAGTTAGATTAATGAAATTACAGCATAACCTTTACTCCCAATATACCAATCTCAACATTGATTTCACCCAGAAAACAAATAAAGAAAGAAAAATAACAGTGAATCTAATTTAGAGGAGATTTCTTCCAGAATTTTTCAATGCATAATACTTTCAACTATCATAACCAATAAAAGGCCAATTCTATCATTCGTTCAGAAAAGGGGTCACTCGATATTAGACTTACCCTATGTTCTCTGTCAGTCTGTAGGCTTCATGAATTCGAACTGATTTTTCCTATGCATTATTATCTATCATATTTAGTAGATGCATTACATCTGTGATTGAATCATTCACCAGAGAATGAAAATTATTTCAGTTCAGATTTTAATAAATACATGACATCAGATATCAAATCATTCGAATAGAAAATGGAAATCATTTCAATTTCATTTTAACAAATACATTGCATTAGATGAAAATCATTCAGACAGAGAAGAGTAGAACAACATATCTAAACCATCTTGCGGGAAAACAAAGGGAACAATGACATTCCTCCCAACCATAGAATAGGGCAGCCAAAACCACTTGCTCGATTCACCCCCTAGCCTGACCATGAATCCATGAGGGTAAACTTGGAAGACTCTTCCTTGGCAATGTCCATAATTCCAGTAGTTATCCTCTTGCCTCACACTTACTCAGCAGTACTCATAACAGCAAGGAAAAATTATTTCAGCAAACTCCTCTTGCTTCACACTCAATCCGTAGTGTTCATAACAGCAAGAGAACTCAAAATCTTTTCCTGAGCGTACTTGGCAGTGTCCTGCCTCTTCACATATGCTATTTATTAATTTTTCCCAGGTCTTTTTCCCTCCCTTGGGGGATTTTTGCAGCTTTCTAAATCCCTGATTTTCAGGGGCTGCCAATGGACAAATATCTGATTTTCCACTTGTAATAATCATCCCAGAGGTAGTTCCAACTTGTTCCCCACTCATGGAGTCATGGTCAGCTGATTTTAACATGGTTGTTCCATTTGTCCTCCTGCAATTAATATAAATATTATTTTTTTTTAATACAAGTGTCATAGTCAAATAGTTAGTTGAGTCAATCAGAAATCTTCCCTACAGTCATAATAATTAATTAAAAATATCAAATTCGGAATTCGGAATTGCCACAAATGGAAAAAAAATTCCAAATTCGAATTTACTAAAAACGGAAATAAATTTCCAGCAAATTTAAATTTCAAAATTATTTTATTTTTGGGGATATCACAGCAATGGTATGAGATTAGCAGAGGATCTCATAAACTTCTAGGTGGGTAGAAGTGAACTTTCGAGTTTCTAGGTGGGCAATGGGAAGATATCAGCAGAAGGTCTCGCATACTGCCAAGGGGGCAGTGGTGAAAGTTCAKATTTCCAAGTGGGCAATGAGATGGGATCATTGGATCTCATAGATTGCCAAGTGGGCAGTGGAAAATTCCCAAATTGCCAGGTGGGGAGGGGAAAAGAAGTGAGACTGTCTGAAAGTCACAAGGACTAAGGAGTGAGTTCAGGTCAGCAAGGAGTGTTGATAAGTGAAGATTCATGTGGTTTTTCAAACCATGTGAATGAAGATGATGACAAGTTAAAAACTTGCACCGTCTAGAAGGAGGATCAGAACAACATTCTGATGATTGGGGGAATTTGGGTATTCCTACAAGATATCCCAATTGAGGAAAGAGCATGTGTTGTAGATGCAGCAACAGAAGGAGGACAACCAACAGAGACTATCAAAGAAGAGGAAGAAGTGGAGCAGACATTGATTTTTTCCCAAGGAGAAGAAGAAGAACATTCAGATGATTTGCTCAAAATTTTCAGCCAGGAAGTTGAAACAGAAATGACTGCAGCACTAGAGTTTGCAACAGAAGAGGAAGAAGAGAACATGGATCTTGCTGATCTGTATGAAGAATTGGAAGCCCTAGAGAAGAGGGTGATGGTGCAAAGTTTGCACATCTGACAAGCCAAGATGGAAGAAGTTGGAAGTATGCCAGTAGGAGAAATGGCAGCAGCAAAACTGCCACAGGAAGAAGCTAAGAAACAGTTCAGTGAGGAGACTACAGAGCTAGAGCCTGCAGTAGAGTGTCCACTTAGTGCCACAAAGACAGAAAAAGATAGCAGGGGAGATCGAGCAAATATGCCCATTGAGAAGACAGAAGTGCGACAGAGGAGATTGCATACAAAGAGCTAGCCACTGGAGCAGTTGGACAAGGTAATTGAAGAAATCAGAAGGATGATGTTGAGTTCAGTAGCAGAGACTTCCAACAATGAGAATCTGAGTAGAAGGGAGCTTGCAAGGGCAGCAGGGCAGCAACAACAGCAACAACGAAGTAGAGGAGTAGATGGACAGCTCCAAGGGAAAGTTTGGGATCCAGGTGGATTTCAACACTGGAGAAGAGGAGCTCATGATCAGGAGATCATGATTTTTCCAGCTGAGGAGTATGATGCAAGAGCATCGCTCCATGTCAGCAGCGTGCCAGCCATCTAGCACATCCATCATGCATTTAATGGAGAAAGGGAAAGGTGCAGCCCTCTCAATTTTGAAATTCAAAATTTCAATAAATGTTGTAAGGCTTTTAATGCCAGACCACGCCTTTGTACAGGTAGTGGTTGAGGTTTCCTTTAATGGTTGCCTACAGCAAGCCCAGGATGTAGTCAAGACTGGGCATCCATTTATGTAATGTAGTTGTAGGACCTTCTCTATGATGGGATAACTCAGAGACAGTGAGGTTGGGGATAAGCTTGAGAGAGCCCTCTTTGTAATTAGAGAGTGATAGGGCAGAGAATGAGAGAGATATAGGAGGAGAGATAAGAGCAGAATGGTCTCAAGAGAGAACTAAGACTTGTTATAGTCCAACCTTTGTAAACACCTTGTATAGGCATTTCTGAATTAATAGAAGAGCAGTTTTTCCTGCCATGAATTGTCTGTATGTGTTTGCATGTTTTTATGCATTTCGTGTTTTGAATGAAAAACTGGTGAAGTATTTCATAAGTTTCAATTTCTTCCCATCTTGGAGTTTCTGAGTGCAAGGAGTGCACATAGTCTGCAAGGTGTGCGTTGAAAGAGGTGAGACGACCTCAGGAAAGCTCAAGAGGGATAGCATTGAACCTTCATCAACAGAGGTGCAAGGAGTGCATAGGAAGGAATTCTTTCTCGAGTTCAGGGAAGACAGAACTACTAAAGGTTCTGTAGAGCTCTGCCAAGAGGGCATTGAGCGAGTGCATAGAGTGCACTAGGGAACTCTATTTTGAGTTTTGAGAAAAGAGAAGTGTCAATGAGAAGACACTCACAGGGTTTCTAAATACTCGGTAGGCTCTGCAAGGTGTGCATCAAGCAGGAGAATGCCAGGTGGGCATAAGGAGTTTTCTTTTCAAGAAAACTTCTCAAATCTGAGTTATTCGACATCCTCGAACATAAAGTGTGCACAKGAGTAAATCTCTAAGAGGATGAAGCTCAGACGGCACAAGGTTTAAACCCTTGGATATCCACACATTCAGGAATCGGAGGTTGGAGGAGCAGAGGAGGCTGCACCTCATACTTGCAATTGCCGAGATCATGCAATTGCACCAGCCATCGAATCTGGAGCGCAGTGGCCTGAGAGCCGCTTGATCAAGGATACATGCACGGGGTTTAGTCCCTAGGAGGTGCACAGGAAAAAGGATATGGATCATCAGATCTAGCACGAAGGACCGATAGCCGTTATATCTGGAAGAAGGTGCGAGGGGTTTAATCCCTGGGAAACTGCACAGAAGGGTAGAATGGATGGTAGAAACTTCGAGGGAGAAGTGTTGATTTTCCATGAGCCGTCGGATCCAGAAAAGGTGCACAAGGTTTAAACCTTGTAACAATAGAAGGAAGAGGACTCGTCAAGTCCCAAAAGAATCAGGACCATCCATTTTGGAGGATAGGTGGTAGAGATCTGGAAGTTACTGGGAGTTTTGTCACCGGGAGATCGAGAGTGAAGAGTGTCCCAAAGTTATGAAAGGGAAAAACGCGATCAGAACCTGATCGTCGATCAGGATGAGTGTGGACCATCAATCCAGTGGGGTCGAGGGTTTTCAGATTTTTTGGCACTAGGGAAACAAGGAGAAGACCGAGCCAAAATCATGAAAGGAGAATTCATGAAAGGACCAGGACCATCCATCAAAGAGGACACATGGAAAATGGTTGGTGTTTCATAGAAATTGCTAAAAGAATCAGGAGCATCCATCTCAGAAGACGCGTGGTAGAGATCTGGAAGCCATCAGGGTTTTGGACACTGAGAGCTCAAGAAGAAGGATTCATGAGACAAGAAGTCTCGGCTCACAAAATTGTGAAATGATCGACACCATTCATCAAGGAGGACACATGGAGAGCGGTCAAGTTTTCAGGGAAATCCCCAAAAGAATGTGGGTCGCCAATTTAGTTGAATCGTAGTCATTGGTTCAAGAGGGATATGGATCATTGACCTCTCAGCAGAGATATTTCAACATTTCATGATCGAGGATTTAGAGGTGAAGACCCCACCAGAATCCCGAAAGGTAGAATGCTGAAATTAAATCTTGGTCGTTGAAAGATTTGGAACATTGAGCGCCCAGATCTGGCCTACACAAAAATCCATTAGACCCTTTTGGGTTTTGGCATTTCGAAAGACAGAGAACAGGAGGAATTCTTGCATCATGATTCCCCAAATCATGAAAATCTGTAGCCCTTTGACATTAAGCGTGTGGTCACAGAGTGGTGGTAATGTGGACGGAGGCTAAGGGAGGATCCAGAGTCGTTAATCCCTTTTTGGCGTTTCAGTGACTGGGAGTTGGAGGGACAAGGAGTCAACCCCTCCATATCGTGAAACACGAAAATTGGAGATCCGGTTGGATGTTAGTTGTTGGTCACGGGAGAGTGATCATATGAGTCAGGAGTGAAGGTAGGAGCTAGTGGGAGCTAGGCTCTATTTTGGGGTTCGATGATTCAAAGGACAAGGAGCCTCGGAGAGCTTGCATGCAGGAATCCTGAAACCCCGAAACATGAAAGGTATGTTGTTTACACCTTGGGTCATAGCCCGAGGTCACCAGATAAGAAGGGGCTAGTTGGAAAGGAATCAACGTCGAGGTGTGTGTTGGATCAGAATAGAAAAGAGCACCGAAAAGGGGGTGCATGTGCATATTTTCTCAAGACCTGTGCCAGAAGACAAAGGGACCTGTGGATTCATTCAAAGGGTTCCAGTAGGAGCCCGAAGAGCCATTTCGACTCAGAAGAAGATCGATCTAGAGACCAGGAGGTCGCAGAACCCTGCTGGGGTAGGGGGAYTGCATCACTTTGAAAGAGTACTACTTATCAATATCAAAAGAAKATTTTGATAGATYGAGTTCAAATATCTTATACTAAAATCTTAAATTTATAAAATACWATCAAAACAGATCCTGATATAGTTCTCTAGAATTTCTAAAAAATGATAATGTCTATTACAATACTTTAAATTTAATTGTGTTTTTCCATTAATGGAATGAGATTGGGGATCTCGTGGACCATAAAAATGTTTACAAGAAATATTTTKAAGATAAGAACATGGAKTGGAGTACGAGCAACAAGATATGGAAAGAAGACAAAGAGGAAGTTATCAAAACTTGAWTATATTTTTTCCAATAAAAGAATAAATAGAACTGTATGAAATCTGATAAGGAAGAAGGTATGTAATCAGTATGGAATTAGTGTGATGTAATCTCTCTCCTTTATTTTCTTKTTGATGCACATTTTATATCTTTTCCTATTGCAGTTAAGTGGCTGATTGTAACTGATTCTGTTAGAAATTAAGAAATCTTGATTATAAACTTGTTTAACAATTTTTGAATATATTATCTTGAGGGGGAAATGGTAACTTCTTGCTTTAATTTGATATTTAACAATTCAGACTCAATTTCTCTATGGTCAATAGATAAATTTTGCAATATAGTTTCAATATCCTCATTTTTGTTTATGTATTCAACAAGCCAACTATTAATGTCATTATAAGTATACTCAATCATTCTATAAAAATTTTCACCCAATGATTTCTTCAAATTTTCGATTTTCTTTTTAAATTTGTCTCTGATCATGAGCATGGAATTTGATATTATGTTTGGATCTGAAACTTCAATAGTGGTGCCCGCAATATGAAAACCAATAATATTTGAGTATGCTTTAGTATTTTTCCATGATGGTTCTTTTAATTGACTTAACAACCCCTTTAATGTATTGATCCTTTCAACCCAATAATCCTTTAATTGTTTCATATGGTTTTGGGAGGGAAAATATTCATGTTTTCTCCTATGATCCATCATTGACGAGACTTTTTCTCTAAACATGAAAACTCCATCTATGAGGAATCCTTCATAATTCGTCAAATATGCTTTTAAGTATTCTTTATTGTTTTGAATTCTGATCAGAAGAGAGGAAACAAATTTTCCTAAGTGCATCATGACTTTCCCTTTTTATTTTTTGAGGCTCTTTCAAAGATAAATTTCTTTGAAGACCTAGAAAATGAAACATTATGTGCATAAAAGGTCTCTTAGTTAGAGAAGACTTCATCTTGAACAACCAATGCAGTGCATTGTACATTTTCTTGGGTGCTTTCTTCCTCATCTGGAAATTGGATGCTTTCAATATCAACATCTAAGTCCATATCATCAAGCAAAATATCATTTTCACGTGTGTCTTGTTCTTCTTCCTCTTGTTGAGAATCAACCCTTTTCCTTTTCACTTTTAATTTATGAGGGTTTTCTAAACTTCCTTGAGGAGGGTTTCTTTCTCCATCATCATCTGAATTAGTACTTGAGGGATTTCTTTGTTGGGTCATTGCAGATTGAGAGTTTATTTTAGGAAAAATATTTCCGTGAGAAAAAATGAGTGACTGAGAATTTATTTCACTTGAAGGTTTCCCTCTTTTCTTATGATGTTTCATAGTGCTCACAATGGTCTCTATGTCACCATAATTTTTATCAACACCTTGAGCATGAGGGTCATGAATATCACCATCTTCCTCTCTAAATATGAGATTATCTATCAATGTGGGGATAAGCCCAAATGATATCATGTGATTATAAAAAATAAGATGAGGGTCAAACCCTTTGATTTCTTCTGCAAACTTCAAATTAAACTGGTCAAAGTAAGAGACATATTCGTCAATTTTGGAAATTCCTCTCAAGATAATTTCACCAATTTTCCAAGGTAGAGACATAAACCGTTTTTTCCCTTTTTCATAAAAAACATGAAACCATAACTTATACTAGTATATGTTTTGATCTTTCTCGTATTTTGTTTTTTTCTTGTATATTAATGTAATAGGATCTAAATAAAACATAAATATAAATAATCATTCTCGGCTATCAAACGAGGTAAGGTGGTAAAATGTGGATTGCTGATCTATTTTTATTTAATACAGTGCATATTTCATAACAACCGTCTCCAAGGCAATCGGTCTCTTTAAAATTACTTTGTTGCCATTTCCTGAAATGGAATATATATTATTGATATTAAATAACTTTTTCCATAAAGGTATTATTAAAAGTCAGTATTTAACAAAAATATGTTTTTTTTAGTTTTTTTTTTTTAATTTATAATTTTAAAATTAAAGGTTATATATTTTAATTTTCTTATGAAAGTGAGTCTCTTTTTTATTGAAAGCATGGTTATGACATGTAAACAATATGAAAGATAAGATGTTTCTTAAATTTGTTTCAAACTTCAATCAAAATTATATACGGTTAGCCTAAAGATGCCAAGTCTTAACTAAATTATTTGGGAATTAAGGAAAAGGCTACTATGCAAAACAACCAAAAATATTAAAAATATTATTATATCTAAATTTAAGGAGGCAAAAACATCTCTCTATTTTGAGTGCCTCAAACAAAAAATCTGACATTGATAAAATAAAAGCAAGTTGTCACAAGATCCATAGTGAAACGTGGTATTGGAAAACTTCCAAAATGTGAATTTATCATCTTTACTACAAAACTATGGCTATTTAGAATAGTTTCTCTTAAATATTTCTAGCACATAAATAAAAATTTAAAGAAATGAAATAATTCCTTACTTTTTTTAAGGTTCATTAGACTAAATTTGGTTTTAGTAGATGTTAAACATCATCATCATCTATAATGTTCCTTAACCCTTAAAATTCAAACACATCCAAGTATACGGAGAATCACTAACCATATACAAGAGACAATAATATGAATGGTGTGAGATACATTTGTATTAAGATAATCCGAAGAAGAAAACAATGTTCACTTGCCTATTAAGTTAGGTGACCTTTCATTAGGAAGCTCTAAATAAAACAAACAAGACAAACATTCCATAGTATCCTATCTCTTTAAATAGATTTTCTATAGAAAATGACCGAACTACATAGTGGGCCTTATAAAGTGGATCATTTTACACTAAGTAACTACATAGTGGGCCTTATAAAGTGGATCATTTTACACTAAGTAACTATTCAATGGGCCTTATTCAATGAGGATGTGCACATACAAAAATTAACTAACTCCTTGGTAGTCTAAAGTAAGGAGGTTAATGTGATTCCCTAACATGTCCTCCTCTTTCAAAAGAAGCATTATCTTCAAGGATGAAGATGAGGAAATTCTTGCAGGATCGTGGTTGGTTCCCAATGGCATCTTTGTGTGGAATATATTTCCATTGGATCAATACTTGACTGATCACACATTGGTGCAATTGATGATCTCTAGTATCCAATATTTCTTCCAACTGAAGCTAAATGGAGCCTTCTTTATCAACTTTTAGTAAGTTATTTTTCACCTTGCAATTCAATCACATGACGTTGCTTAGACAAGAATCATGAACACTAGACAAATCTTAGAGTGGGATGGACGAGCCAATTTGTAGGCCAATTTTCCAATGTGACAGATGATCTGATAGGTTCCATAGAACTTGGGTGTTATTTTATGTTGTTTTTTGTCTTTGACTGGTGTTTGTTTACATGGTTGAAGTTGAAGGAACATATAATCCCTTTTTGCAAAAGAGCATTCATATTTATGCTAGTCGTCTTGCTGCTTCATTTTATTTGGAGCCATAGCCAAATTGTCCTTTAGTACATGTACAAAATGACTTCACTGCTTTGGAGTGTGTGATCCATTGTGTAAACCTTGGCAGTGCATAGTAAATATGAAGGGAATGACAACAGTTGTTGGCCATAAATAGTTTCATATGGGGTTCTTGTCGTATTTTCATGATTAGAGGTATTGTACCACCATTCTGTGAGGGGAAACCAGTATGCCCATTAGTGTGTTTTTTCAAAGGAAAAGTGTCTCAAATAGGTTTATAGGCACTTGATGACCACTTCAGTTTGACCATCTATTTAGGTTAATATGCAATGCTCATTTTTAGTTGGGTACGTTGTAGTTTAAACAACTCTTGCAAAAATTTACTAATGAATGTAGGGTCTCAATGCAAGACAATGGAAATGGGCATGCCATATAACTTTAAAATCTAATCAAGGAAGACTTGGAAATTTGAGGAGTATGTAAATGGATGTTGTAAGACACAAAAATGACCATATTTCGAGAGATGTTGAACTAGCACCACGATCATTGTTTTTTTTCCCTTCCTTGGAATCCACACTATAAATTTGGTAGTAATGTCAAACCATATATGTGCTTGGATTGATAGTGGTTGTAATGCCCTTGGTATATTTAATATCTCCCCCTTGTTCCTTTAATAGGCATCACAAGTTTCCACAATGTCCTAGATGTAAATTTTATTCCCCATCAAAAAAACAAGTACTTCTAGTTTATTCATATGTTTTATGAAATCCAAAGTGATGTACTATAGGTGATGAATGAAATTCCTCTAAGTTTGTTTTTTTGAAGGAAGACTTCTCTACTATAAGAATGCATCCTTTATATCCCAATTTATCTAGCTTCCATCTATACCCCTTAGGATGCTTGGGATCTTCGTAAATCCTATAGATGAGTTGAATGATAGTGTCATTTGACAAG
>JASDQU010372293.1:8029-20472 GCA_032191745.1 Picea mariana | reverse complement strand
GGACCTTCTCAAAATAATCCACACTACCCCTTCTTTGGTCCTCCCCAACCCGTTGCCCCAACGCATGGAAAACAACATGAATGAGTAAATTTTACTCAACCTTCCCCCCTTAAACAATTTCAAATGTTCGAACAATTGAACACAACCAATCCCCCTCATCAAACCAACAAAAATCAAAGAAAGGGAAAGAATAAAAACCAGGGTCAAGGGGGAAACCCCCAACAAACAAAAACCCCCACTAGGGGGTGTTGGTCTGTGATTTACTTCCCTTCGGGGGTTATCTAAGTTATTGACCCAGGGTTCATGTCATTTAGGGTTCCAACAAAGCCTCTAAAACTATCGGCCCTCCTGGTAAACTAGAAGGCAACACAACGCTAGAAAGCACTGCGCAGTCTCACCCGAGATAGCTTTAAATGGGTGGTTGTAAGACTCCGGTGTTTACAGCCTAGGATAGAGTAGGGAATGAAGGGGTTTCTTGGATGGGGTTAGATATCGTGAGCTGTAAAGGGGAGTACCTATTCCTTGGATTTGCATACGAATATCCCATAAGTCAATTAAAGTTCACTATAAACAAACCCATAACCAAGTAATAATTCATTCATAAAGTCTAACCATCAATTGCTGAAAGAAAGAAGACCCATGCATACATTTAACATATTACACAAGAATTACCGTGGTTCACCCCCTCCAGGTCTACGCCCACAAAGATTTGTCTCTTAGCTCTTGTATTATGATAGTTCTGCAATTTTGGCGCCTCGTGCTTACAATTCTCCACAAAAACTGAGTAAGATCTATGCGAGGTGAACTAGATCGCACCAGGCTCCATGACCTACGGTATAATCCTCGGATCTACCTCTCCTTGGGTATCCCTTGCTCAACAGCTTACAAAATCAGTTCGTACCGCTCAGAATATTACAGAGAAAACTTGCTAACAACTACTTATGAACTCTCCTATATGATACTACCGTATCTATATTTATACATTTCGGGCTCTTCAGCCTTCTTTCCGAATATTACAAAAACCCTAACCCTTCTTACGTTAGGTCTTTTTCCCATACGCGTGCTACTCCTCCTCCAGCTGTCGCTTTCCTTTGTGCACGCTTTCTTGCATGCGCGTGTGCTGCTCTTCTACCAGTTGTTACTTTAGTTTTCTGCACGCTTTCTTTCCCACGATTGTTCTTCTTTACTCTTCGGCCTGATGCCAACAGGCTCCCAACATTGACATGTGACTCATCCCGAGTCACCTAGTTCCTTTGTGCTTCCTCGATCTCCCTTGTGATCCTGGAACTATTCCTACAACTTTGCTACTTTTTTCAGTGCCTGCGTTGTTTTATCCTTGATGGTGTCGACTGTCTGAGCTACCACTTCCTCGCTCATCAGTCTTGTGCATTCTAGATGAGTCTGTGTTGTTTGGGTTCTTGCTTCTTCCACTTGCGCAAGTATTTTTGCTACCCGTTCCTGCAACGGTTCTATTTGAGCCTGACGCTCCTATTTCTATGTTTGCGCAGTGATAAGTTCTGCCTGTATCTTCTTCAGCTCTTGGGTTCCCTTGAATCGTTCTGGAATTTGTATGGTCTTCTTTCGCTGCTTGAGTTCTTGGATTGTTGTGTTGATCCTCTCCTCCTCTCTGTCCTAGTGTTGGACCTGTGGATCCTCTTCCAGTCTTGTCCAAAGTTGCGTTGCTTTCTTCAGCAAGTTGGATGCCATGACGACCTGTTTTTCCAACTCTTGCAGCTGCATTGCGGCTTCCTACTTCCTTTGCTCCTTCACTGGTGGTGGAGTTGTCGGTCTAATCTATCTGCGGAGATTCTCGATCTCCTTTTGATACTGATCAATTGCCTGTGCAATCTGGTCGATCTTTTCTGCGGCTATGAGTGCGTTTCCTTGGGTAGTGGTTGGAAGTTTCCCGAAATCTTCTTCCACTCTTCGTTCTAGCTCGTTTCTATGTTCTTTCTCCTCGGTTTCTGATTGAGCCTGTGCACAAACTATTTCCAGTGCTTCTCGCCTCTTTGTTACTTGTTGTAGGTCGACTAAGTTTTTGTGTGCTTGAGCCTGCATTTTGTGGTTGACGCTAACCTGTAGTTTGTGTAGTTCTTTTGATGGCATCCGTGTTAGGACCAATTGAATTTGATCCAAATCCTTCAGTGGTGTCTATCCCACAAATTCGTCCATTTGCAACATGCTAGGCTTTATGTAGACCGTTGAATGTGCCCGTGGCATGGGAAGAACTGGATCGCGTTCTTCTACCACCACCCTTTCTGTGGCCTGTGTGGGCGATGGCTCTGTGCCTCTACTGGTGCTCGTGATCTGGGCTTCCCCGAATCTCTTAAGGAGGTGTCTCATTTCTGTCAATTCCTTCTGCATTTCATCCCAGTGGTGTGCGACATGATCAAAATCTTCTGCGAGGCAGTCTTGGACCATCCTGGCAATCATCTCTCCATCATCCTCCATGATTGTGTAGTTAGATTGTGGTCATTGTGCCTTCATTTTCTTGCACGCACCTATGTCCTGTACCGCTAGTCTCTTAGCCCCCCCTATTTCCTATGTGATGGGGTTTGGTGTGGTTTCCCGTGTTCCCTCAGCCAGTTTCTTCTGTCCCTTGGTCGACTGGGTGGTTTCTGTTCCTCCCTTCTGGGTCTCTGGCTGCTCTGAGCTGTCGTCTACCTATGTTGACTTGGGTTGGCCCATTCTTCGTCTCTTGGGTGCTGGGATTTGTGGAGGCTATGTCTCCGCCTGCACAGCCCCTCCTTCTGCTGTTTGTGCAGGTACTCCTCTGGGTATAGTTGGGATCCTCCATTCTTCAGGCCATTCACTGATGATCATGTCAATATCACCCTCAGTGACACAATAGCACATCTGTAACCACTGTTTATCCGGGCCTTGCCTTGGTTGTATCCACATGGCTTGTCGCCTAGCCCAAAAATTAGCGATGTCTCCGTATCTTGCGATAGCCTCTGGTGTTATCCTCCATGCTTGGCTGATGGCTTCCTATATCTCCCATAGGTATGCTTCGAATACAATCCTGTTCTCCTTCTTCTACTTGGCTAGTGGTCTAGCTCTTAGGACACGATATCTTTCTCCCCCTGGCTACAGTGTGGTAGCAAAGACGATGTATTCTAGTTCTCACCATCCCATGAAATCTATGAGAGTGATCAGCCATGAGTAATGAAATTTCTTACCTGCATCGTGCGCATCTTTGCAGTCTATCTGGAACAAGTTTGATAGGTATGGCGCCCAACTCATGAAGGTGCCTTCTGTGCACTGGGCTGCCACAACAATGAATCTTGCCAGTACTTCGTTTTTGCGGCATTTTCGTAATAGTTTGCAGGCTAAGATCTTTGCACCCAATTGTGTCATGACATTGTTGATCCGTTTAATTATAATGCCTCTTGTTTCTCTGTCGGTGCCGTATTTATTTTTCATCTTTTCTGCCAATGCCTTTTCCTTGGCCTTATCATCCAGGATCAATGCGGGATCCATACCCCTGGTGGGTAGATCCGTTATCTACATGATGAGTTCGACCGTTATGTGGACAGGTTTGTTCAACCATATATCCCCTCCATGCATAACTGATAACAGTTGTTTGACGCATGCCATCACATATTGGCTTCTGCCAAAGTGTGGTATCTTCAGCAACCATAGAATTCTTGTTTTGTCCAGTCCAGTGGCCCACTGGTGTGGCTGAGTGATAGATTCTTCGAGTTGGTTCATGACTATTTTCTTCATAAAACTTGCGGTGCAAGCTCTGGGTATTTAGTGTCATCTGCTACGTCATGGTCAGAATACTTGAGCTTCCCGACGTGACCTAATAGTTGTGGGTCCACTTGTACTCCTTCTGGTATGTGAGGTAGCAAAATCTCTGCAACCGGTTTCTTTCGAGGTGAACTTGGTATCTAAATTCGGTCCTCTTGTCGCGATAGTCGGTTTGAGGTTCCAACAACTCTGGGTTGCTCCTTCGCCATCCATTCTGCCCGAGCCGTGGCCATTTCCCCTGTCGGCTTGATCGAGAAGGAATCTGGGATGGGTCCTGTACTCCTTCTGGTATGTGAGGTAGCAAAATCTCTGCAACCGGTTTCTTTCGAGGTGAACTTGGTATCTAAATTCGGTCCTCTTGTCGCGATAGTCGGTTTGAGGTTCCAACAACTCTGGGTTGCTCCTTCGCCATCCATTCTGCCCGAGCCGTGGCCATTTCCCCTGTCGGCTTGATCGAGAAGGAATCTGGGATGGGTCCTTGTGGGGCATCTGGTTGCACTGTTGCATCCGTGTTCTGTGTGCTTCTCGTGGTTCCTACGGCTACTTCGACGTTCTTTTGTGGTATTTCCTGGTGGGTTTCTTCTTCTTTGTGTTGGGGCTCATGCGTTGCTGCTGGTGTATCCCGTTCCATTGCCTCTATTTGTGGTTTCGAGGCCTCCTCGAGTATGGGTGTAGGTTCTACTAGAATTTCCTCTGGCGACGAGATTTCGTCAATGTCGACGATTTCTGGGGGCTGTTGTTCGCTTTCTACTGGTGGTCCTTGCGACCTTGTTTGAGCCCTGGTTGATCTGGCTGTATGGCCTGGTTCCACAAGTTTCGGCGATGCCATAATGGTGTCTATCGAACGATGGAGGGGTTTGAATGGCTTTGGTAAGCTCTGTGGTTTCACTCTGTTCATTCTTGTTGCTAGTGTTCTTTTCCTATTCTCCGTCCGTGAATAGATTAACTGCTGTTGTGCTCGTCTGTTGTATGGGTTCGCCATGAAGCTTTTCGAGGATGTTTTCCTCCCTTGTGTGATTAATGCACCATAACTGTAGGTTCAATGCATCTGTGGTGGTTTTGTACTTGCCATTAAGCCTGCTCTGTCATCTCCAGTTCGCACGTTTAATGTGGCATCCCCTCTGTCCTTGGCTTGCTTGAATTTTTCTTTTTGTTGTCCTGTTAGTCTACTTTTGCTAGTCTTTCCCGCGTGTTTCCTTTTTCGATATGGTCATTATCTTTTAACTTGCTGGCTTCGTGTTTCAGAGGCGTCTTGCCCATCGTATTTTTATTTTTTATTTTTTTTTACTGCGCGATGGGTGGTTGATTGTCTTTGTACAGCTTCAGCCGACTCCCATTTACCATTCCTCTGAGGTCTATGCCCGCTAGATCTCTTAACTATACAACTCCTCCGTCCGTGATAGTTTTTACCTCGTATGGTCCTAGCCAATGCATTCTCAACTTTCCTAGGTGCTGTAATGCTTTACTATCATAGAGTAATACTAGATCTCCTTCCTTGAACATCTTCCTTTTGATGTGGCGGTTGTGCCAAGCTTTGTCTCTTGCTTTCTATACTTGTTGATGAAATCCTGCCAAGATTCCGTTTTCCTCCATCAACAGTGATTGATTCAGTCTTTCCTGTACTGCGCCTCGTTCTGTCATTTGTGTAATGGTTGCTATTCGTAGACTGGGTATTAAAAATTCTAAGGGCATTACTGCTTCTTGACCATAGACTAGTTTGAAGGGCATGTGACCAGTCAACTTTTTACATGTGCTTCTATACACCCATATTATTGTTGGTACCCTGAGATCCTAATCATCCTTGTTGACGTTGCATATCTTTGTCAAGGCATTTTCTAGGATTTTGTTGAAGGCTTCTACCATGCCATTTGCCTGTGGGTGGTATGGTGTGATTTTCTGGTGATGAACTTCAAACTCTTCCCTCGGATGGTGTTGTTTATGAAGTGCGTTCCTTGGCCACACATCAAAATTCTTAGGCACCCAAATATAGTGATTACCTGTTCGAACAAAAAGTGTGTAGCTGTCTCTGCACTGCAATATTTTATTGGCGCAGCTTCCGCCCATCTTGTTAGGTATTTTGTCTTGGTGATGATATATCTTGCCCCCATTCTTTTGGTTGGTGGGTTAATAGGTCCCACGAAGTTTATCGCCCATTTGTCGAATGCCTAAAGTGTCACTTGTGGTCGTAGTGGCATCTCATCCCTTCTATTTTGTTTGCCTACCCTTTGACAGACGTCACATTGCTGGCAGTATTTCTTCAAGTCTATGTGGATCATTGGCCACCATAATCCTGCGCATAGTACCTTCTGCGTGGTAGATTTTCCTGCATAATGCCCTCCTGCTATTCCCTCGTGGGCTTCTGCTAAAATTCTTAGTCGTTTGTGGGCTAGTACGCATCTTCATAAGATGCTATCTGCGCCCATCTTGTCTAGATGTACTGCGATCAATTGATAGTCATTTGCACAGACTACCAGGTTCTTCTTTTGCACAGTGGTATATTCTTGTGGCACAGTACCTGTGTTTAAGTACTAGATGATCTCTGCGAAGTGATTGTCAGCAATATGTACTGAGAATAGATGTGCATCTGGAAAGTTGTCTTCTAAATTTGTTGGTTCCTCTTCGTTTGTGACCCTCGATAGGTGGTCAGGCCCTGCATTCAGTTTTTCTAGTTTAACTATTAAGTCAAAGTCAAATTCTTGAAATAATAATAGCCATCGACAGATTCTCCCCCCCAACACTGGCTTGTTGACTAGGTATTTCGGAGCTGAGTGATCTGTAAACATCTTAAATTGTTTTCCCAGTAGGTAATGTCTATACTTTTGTAGTGCATAAACCATAGCTAGGCCTTCTCTTTCTGTCGTGTTATAATTCAATTATGAATCTGATAATTTTCTACTTGCAAATGCTATCGGGTGGTCCAAGTCTCCTACTCCTGGTTGCGCCAAGATAGCTCCGAGTGTGATCGCTGATGCATCTACATGTACATGGAATGTCTTCTCCTAGTCTGGAAATACCAATATTGGTGCAGTGACCATCTTCTCCTTTAGGGTATCCAAACCGTGTTGGCATTCGTCGTTCCATTGATACTTTGTATCCTTCCTTAACAGTTTTTCCATTGGTGCTGTAATCTACGTGTAGCCTTTGATGAATTTCCTGTAATATCCCGTGTGTCCTAATGTTGCTCTAAGTTGGCGGACTTTTTTCGGCACTGGCAGATTAACAATGACCACGATTTTGGCCAGATCCACTAGCAAACCCTGTTTCCATACTATGTGTCCCAATAGTATCCTGAACGGTGTCCCAAATATGCATTTCTTGATATTTAGTGATATGTGGCACTGTCTGCATCGTTATAGCATTAGTTGTAGTACTTCCACATGTTCTTTTAACAGGCTATAGACCATCCAATCATTCAGGTATACTTCAAGGAATTGATGGATGAACTCCTTAAATGCTGCAATGACTACTCTAGAAAAGATCGCAGATGCATTCTTCAGTCCGAACGGCATGACCGTATACTAGTAAGATCCCCATTCTGTCACGAACATGGTCTTGTGTCTATCCTCCTGTGCTATCTTAATCTGATGATATCCTGAGCATCCATCAGTAAATGAGTAGGCTTCATGGCCTCCTACATTCTCGAGTACTTCGTCCGTGAACAACGTGGGGAATGGATCATGTAGGCATGTATCATTCAACTTCCTCAAGTCAATGCATATTTTGATCCCTCTTCCCTGTTTCTTGTTCTATACTACCATCAGACTTATCCATTCTGATTCTTCGACTGGTTCGATGATGCTGGCCTCGAGCATCCTATCGATCTCATCTTTAACTTTTTGTTTATATATGGGATTCAATCTATATGGTCATTGCTTAATGGGTCTCGCATCAGGTCCGAGTGGTATCTTCATTTCTCCTAATTCTCCTGCTATGCCTTTCATCTCTGTAAAGGTTGTGGGAAAAATGTCGCTGTATTCGCGTAACAGTTCTATGATGATTTCTAGTGTCTGTTCGTCCCAATAGTATCCAATGCTGACCATCTTGGGCCGCTTGACGGTCCCTATGTTAACCTTCTTTACCTTGATTGGCGTAGAGATGACGTCTGACTCTAAGGGCCTTCCACATCTCTCTCTCCTTCAACTTCTTCGATCTGAATATCGCGCGGATCATCTTCATCCGGAGATTCCTCATGTACATGGTAACATGACAGTAGATCCTTGACTGTCTGCTTATTTCATTGTTGTATCTCTGTGATAGTTTCTACTTTCGATTCTTCGATGAATATGACATTTCTTATCCATTTCAGGGCCACGTCTATGTTGGGGTTCTCATGGTCGAATGAGAAAGTAATTGTAAAGTTCTGTTGGAGTGTTACCCGTGTCATGGTTCCTTTACACATTTCCTGGTCTGTATACCAATTTGATGGTATGCCCTCTAGAGTATGAATGAAGTGGTGAGACCATTCCTCCAGTGGTGTCATTTTCCATAGTGTGTGACACGCCTCCAAGTGTTCTACTGGTGTGCCTAGTCCGTCATATTTATGTTGTTTGTTACTTGTCCGTTCTGTGCCGAACCTTATGCGCAGTAATCACTTACATTGGTACCAATCTGTGATAGTTTCTTTGTGTGCACCCCAACATCTGGCGGGTGTAGCTTTTAATGCTAAATCTAGTGCTTGCAATCTCTGGTTTTCTAGTACCTCGTCTTCATATTGTGTCAAGAAAGTTTCCAAATCATTTAGCCCATAAAAGCTGGGTGGTTCTCTGATTTATGTGCCAATCCACCTTACTGCGCGGTCTATTCTGGTACACCTTCTTGTGGATACTTCGTGTAGTCTTTGCTTCCAGTTTTCTAACCCGATGTCTAAATCTGTTGTTCATGAAGTAATGCTCTACCAACTAAGTACCCCGTCTGCAGTTGGGGTTATATAATCCATATCGCGCAGTTGTTCTGTATAACTGGCTGATTTCTTCTAAATCTAGGCAAGTGGGTTCTATGAACCTCTCGCCTTCCGATGGGTCGAGTGGGGCTATGACCCTGTAGTCCCCTGACTCAAATGTCATTTTTCTGGTTTTTAAGTTAATTATGGCCTGGTTGTCAAACACCCAATCCAACCCAAGTAGCATTGGGTAAGGTGTGCCATCTACCATTTCGATGACTTCAAAGTCTGCCTTAGTGCACACCCCATCCAGGTCTACCGTCACTCCTTTCAGTTTACCTATTGGTAGGACTCTATGTTGATTTGCTATTTTTAACTGAACTGTTGAATATCCTAGTGTAGGCTCTCCCATGCATTTCCATGTAGCTTTTCGTAGTACATTTACTTCGGATCCTAGGTCTAGTATAATATCTCCCATATTGAAATCCCTAATGTTAGCATTTAATCTAAATTCTCTGCTTATTCTTCTTCTTGTGTGTAGGTGGTTGACAGTTTTCAATTCTGGCTTCTGTTATGTTTCGTCGCTACATTTCTCTAGGATGTTCTGTAATATTTTGACAGATGAGGGATCATTTAACATTTTGATGCATGATTGTAGAAAATCTTTGATCGTACTTACTTGTTCCTCGGGTTGTATTCAGTTGGTATGGTCCATGGATGGAGACATTTCATATTCCGGAGCTTCCATGCTCTGCTGTGTGGTTGGCACACTGTTCTCCTTCTGGAATTCTTGTCGGGCTTCTGTAAAAATCTCCTTCTCTTTATGCGCATCGAACTGCTTCTTGGGGTCGGTGTTCTTCTTTATCCATTGGTTCTACGCTGGTTTTTGTTGAACTGCGTCGTTCCCTATTTTTGTTCCTGCTCGAGTGACTATATTGATGTTTTGACCATCATCCCTTGCTTCGGTTGAAATCCATTGAACATTCTGGTTATTTTGGTTCCTTTTTTCCTGTATTTTTCCAAGTAATGTCGGACAGTCCTCTGTATTGTGATCTGATGCGCGACAATACATACAAGTCATTGGTGGCTTGGGAAACTCCCATGCATAATGTCCTGGTTGTTGGAAATTGTGACATGTGACAGGTCCTCTGTCGTGTCTGAAACCTCCTCTGGTTCGTCCTGCTCCTCTATAAGCTGCACAGTCACCTCGCGGTTGGTTGTACTATGGTCCTTGGTTATACTATGCAGAATTGTACTGGGGCTGTGTTGGGTTGTACTGTGCCTGCGCGTTGTTGTAAGGTTGTGGTGCAATATTATACTGCTGCGACGCCGTGTTGTATGGTGCCGGGGCTTGATTGAACTATGGTGCTGCCTGCCCAATCATCATTTCTGCCTGTACCCTGTATACATCGGATGTTCTTTCCTGCATCAGTTCCATAGTTCTACAATCTTTGTCATCATGGCCTACTGACTTGCAATAGGTGAAATATGAGGTCTTGGGGACTGTTTGGTATTTCTACATCATCGTGCAATGGTAAGGGTCATGACCCGGTTTCTTACATATTTCGCACCATAATCCTCCCTGTGGTAGTGGGTTTGGCATTCCCGTCGCTATATATTGTGTGAATGTTGGCCATTCATTCTTATGGTGTCCTTCCATCCTGCAGGTAGTGCACCAAACTGCTTCTCATTTATCCTTGTTCTTATTCTAGTTCAGCTAAAATGTTAAGTTTTTTAGATCCTCCTTCAGTTCTTTGATAGCCGGGTCCGTCTGTTGGTACTGATTCTCTTCCAATTGCAAGGTTGCCTGTAGAGCGTCTGCCTGTGTCTGAAACTTTTGTTGTCGTAACAGATATTTTAAGTGTGTGAGTAGTGAGTTGACAAACAGGTGCCGATGCTGCATGTCATTCATGAGGTATTTTAACTTTCCTTTTAATCGCTTGAATCTTTGATCAATCTCCTATACCGATTCTCCTGGTTTTTGTGTTATTTCAATCATCTCATTCATGTATTGATCCTCTAAGCTCGGGTTCTGGAACTCGTTGATCAATATTTTATTAATGTCGTCCAGTGTCCTTGTCGTTCCGGGAACGTTGTTCGTGTCTAGACTCATGTACCAGTCTAGTGCACGGTCTCTTAGTGTGATCGCTAGCTGCGCGAGTTTAGTGTCTTCATCAATGATCTACTTTGATTCCCAGATCTTTGCACAAATGAACAGATGTTTCTCGGGGTCTTCTGCTGCTTCTCCTCGAAACTTTGGTAATCTGATGGTGGGGTCGTGTCCTGCCATTCCAAATAGTGAGCTATTCGCTCCTCCGTGCGGTGTAGATAGTTGACTAAGGTTGCTTGAACTGGCTCCTCCAGTTGTTTCCCTTTGTGTTGATGTACTTCCTGCTGTCGGACTTCCTTCGAACTTTGGTTGTCTAAACGGTGGTGTTCTGGTCGCACATGGGTTTATGGGTTCCACATTGACATTAATATTGAAAGGATGGCTGTCTTCTCCTCATGTTCTTGGGCCTCTTGTTTTCCTTTCATATGCGACGCATAGGATTTCCTCAATCTGCTCCACAACCTGAAGATCCTCTACCTCTTCCTCATCGCTGGCCAAGCCCTCCCTCTCGGCTACGACTCTCTTCTTGGTATTTACCTTATGTTGGTAGGGTGCTCCACTACACGTCGTTCTTGATGATGCCAAGATCCACTTGAGTTTGTTGTCATCCATCAAGATCGGGTCCAAGGGTTCCTCCTCCTTCTTCTCTGTAACCTGCCCTCCTTCCATTCCTCCTTTCTCCGTCAATGCTTCCCCCCTTCTCCCATGCGTGTAGGGAAGTCTAGCTCTCTAATTCCATTGCCATCACACCTTTGTTATATAGCAATGTCTTGATAGAAGTATATAGTGATCGGATGTACCTTCCTCTAGGTTCTCATAGGAACGCTTGCTCGAATGCGCTGTATGACTTTGCTGTGTCTACCACGAATTCTGTGATAAAGCCTACCACAATACCATCAAGCCAAAAGTCGACTGCGCGGGTGAATTTTTTGTTCGCCTATTGCAGTTGTTGGATCTGTACTGGTGTCCAATCTAGCTGTCGAATCCGATTTGTTGCGTGGGTATCCTTTAACCTTAAGATCCACTCCTGTAGTAGATGCGGAAAATCACAGAAAAAACTTCGTGTAGATCCGTAAATACGTATTTATCCAGGTATTTATGCGGTGCGATCCTGGGGTTTCTATTGTCTTTTTGTGCAAATTTTAGCTCTGTGGTTCTCAACCAGCCCTTAATTTCTTCTCTCGTGGGGTTCCAAGGTCTCAACATCCCCTTTTAAGGGTTCATTGTTCTTCCTCCGGTTCTTTATTCATTCCTTCTCATTTACTCAGTCCTTTCTTGTTCCTCTTAACACAACAATGGAGCCATTTGTTGGTCTGTGATTTACTTCTCTTCATGGGTTATCTGAGTTATTGACCCAGGGCTCATGTCATTCGGGGTTCCAACAAAGCCTCTAAAACTATCGGCCCTCTTGGTAAACCAGAAGGCAACACAACGCTAGGAAGCACTGCGCAGTCTCACCCGAGATAGCTTTAAATGGGTGGTTGTAAGACTCAGGTGTTTACAACCTAGGATATAGTAGGGAATGAAGGGGTTTCTTGGATGGGGTCAGATACCATGAGCCGTAAAGGGAAGTACCTTGGATTCACATACGAATATCCCATAGGTCAATTAAGGTTCACTATAAACAAATCCATAACCAAGTAATAATTCATTCATCAAGTCTAACCATCAATTGCTGAAAGAAAGAAGACCCATGCATAC
>JASDQU010372292.1:27309-42082 GCA_032191745.1 Picea mariana | reverse complement strand
ACAATCTTAGTAAACAGGTTAAAATTAGTATTATAACATTCAGCTTATAGAGAAAATTAATTATACCAAACTAACGAGTTATAATATATTCCGATTGTCTTTCATCAAAATAGAACTACAAGAAGAATCTTAAAACAACAATAGATGGTATCTAACTAGCCTCCTCATGCTTTCTGTACGTCAACTGCAACAACAAAGCTAAAATGATCGAAGTTGTTTGCCGGATAATCCACAGTTGGTGTCATTTTTTTTGTCAACGTTTCGAATCCGAATCTGGATTCATCATCAGGACTAATCGTCAATTGATAGCTTTGCTGATCTCGGTCAATTAATAGTAATTGTGCAGGAATTTTTGAGATTTAAACCTAGGTCGGCTCTCATCATCACAGGAATTCCATGCATCTCGCAAGACTTTTTCTTCTTAATACACGACCTTTTCTATCCACTTCTCTGCTATTTTTCCATTATGCTATTTCTTATTTGAAAATCGAACTCTCCTATATTTTGGGCATCAAAAAGAAATTGAACTAGAAGACAGAAAATATGCACCTAGTTTACCACCTTTTTCTTGACAATTAATGGTAAAAGCATCAAGCTTCCACAATTATTGATTAATATAACCTTGCAAATTTAACAGTAAAACTCACTCATGGAAAAGTAGTCATCAAAACTAATGGAAACGTAATCACCAGAACTAGAACGATAAATTTTACCTATCCAAAAAAACATAAAATTCTCAAAAGGTCTTGCTAAAACATGCCATTTTTATTTCTAAAATAATGATATTCATCAGACAAAATATGGATAATTGAACAAAATCTTACCTAGACATGCAACTAGAAAACTCACTCATGGAAAAGTAATCATCAAAACTAATGGAAACGTAATCACCAAAACTAGAACAATCAATTTTACCTATCCAAAAAACCATAAAATTCTCAAAAGGTCTTGCTAAAACATGCCATTTTTATTTCTAAAATAATCATATGCATTAGACAAAATATGGATAATTGAACAAAATCTTACCTAGACATGCAACTAGATAGTTTCCAAACGAATACAAAGCAAAAGCTTCATAGCAATTCCTTAGAATGTCACACTCTATTGAAAATCTCGGACGCCAAAGCGATAAAACCTGGAATGATGAAAGAATGGCATTAAAAATAATGTGATATGTCACATAGATGAAAATAGGTGAGCCAATGCAATCTTTTTCCACCACAATTACGATGTAAAATATGAGAGTTTGGGTATTGCACTTCAATGAAATGATGAAAATAGAAGCTAAAATATGCTAAACTATATATACTACAAGTAAAGTTTTCTAGATATTTTAATATTTATGGGAAACTCAAAACAATTAGAGAACTGACATTGCCATAGAGAAGGTCCATGCTCAAAAGGTAAAAGATACCATTTCAAATACAAACAAAAAAAGGCACATAAAGAGCAATAGAATAATTTTACCAAACTATAAGGAAGATTAGACAAAAAATTCATTAGCGAAAGGATCAAGAAGGTCCAATGTTTCATATAAAAGACAAGTCTGTGACTCCTAAAACTTAAGTAACAAAGAAAACATACATATATAACCGTTGAATTTTTAACTACTACTAGGGAATGATAACAATGTTATTAGAGCTATCAAGTATCTAATTACCCCAATTTCATTAAATTTGATATAATAATGCAAAATCTAGACTAAGAAACTATGAATTTTGATTCTAAAAGTGTCAATATCATCCTTTCTAAAGAGAAAAATTGGATTTTGAAAGTGGCAATTTTGGTTTTTCGATTCCAAAAGTGCCAATTTCAAATAATTTTGAACCCAAAAAGTGCAATTTTCGATTTCAAAAGTGTGATTCTCAAACCCAAGTTTAGATGTGTGTAGGCTACAGGTTTGATGTGAGATTATGGAGTTCTCATACACTCTTTCTCTTAGAGTGCATGTCCCCAAGTGGGAGCCATATGTTTCCCCTTCAAGGGCAACTACTTCCACACCACCCTCTCAGAGGTGCATTGATGCTGCTTGGATGAGCTCTCCTAAGATTATGGAGTTCTCATACACTCTTTCTCTTAGAGTGCATGTCCCCAAGTGTGGCCATATGTTTCCCCTTGAAGGGGAACTATTGCCACACCACCTTCTCCGGGGTGCATTGATGCTGCTTGGATGAGCTCTCCTGCTCATATTTACCGGTTCAAGCTTGATCTTTCAGTTCTTCTAGCCTTACATCAGCCATGATGTCTTTCAAATTACTCTACCATGGTATATCAGCTCCTATGATGTCTGTAAAATCCATCGGTAACCGTTACTTGAATTGTCTTTAAATTCCTCGATAAAGTCTAATCCCCGCTGTTGAAAAGGAGCTTCTACTACTACAGGTTTCAAAGGTTGTGCTCAGAGTTTTGGTTTACCAATAAAGTATTGGCAAGGTTGACATGATCAGACATATCAGTGAGTATCAGCAAATAGTGTTGGCCAATAATATCCAGCTCTCAAGATCTTGTGTGCAGTGGTACGGGCAACGAAATGTCCACCACAATGTCTGAAGTGTAATTCCTTCAGTAGTTTATTAGCTTCTTCTTGGTTCACACATCTAAGGAGAACTCCATCGGGGTCTTTCCAACCAAGGCCATTTTCAGTCATATAGTATTTCATAGCTTTAAGTCTCAAGGCCCTTCTTTTGTAGTCTACTAGATGATCAGGGAACGATAAATTCTTAAGGTAGTATATTATGTCGGAATACCATTCATCATGTTCTAACTCACTGACTACCACATTTATTTGTTCGCTTTCTCCCATTTGTATGGCCTCTTGGTTGCTTTCAGTCAACATCTGGGCTAAACCTTGTCCTTTTACAATCTTGGTGGGTTTTATCTCTAAGTCATACTCTTGGATCTTGGAGACCCACTTGCCCCTAGTACCCATACAATCCTATTGCGACAAGACATCCTTTACTCTCGGGTAAGGGACATAAGCTTTGATCTTATTGTAACCCACATAGTTTATAAAGTGCTTAGGGGATTTCACTAAGGCGTAAGCTTGTTTCTCAATAATTGAATAGTTCAACTCTGAATCCATAAGGACTTTACTCATGAAGGCGATGGGGTGTTCATGGTCATCAACATCTTTCTGCAACAAGACACCTGCAATGGTATCTTGGGAGGCAAAAGAGAATATTATGAAATCCCATGAATAATCAGGACTAATCAGGACTGGGGCTTGGGAGATGGCATCTTTTATGTCTTCAAAGGATTTAATGGCCTTATCATCCCACCTAAACACTGCATCCTTTTTTAGTAAGGCACTTATGGGTTTTATTCTTTCGACAAAGTTTGGGACAAATCCTCGAATGAAATTTATTTTTCCAAAAAGGATTGTAGGGATTTTTTTGTTAGCTGGGGGATGTACATCCTTGACAGATTGGATCCTTTTTGGGTCTATAGAAATTCACCCTTCCGAGGCTATGTGCCTCAATAGTTTCCCCTTATCTATCCCGAAGACAAACTTCCTAGGGTTCAAGGAGATACCATACTTCCTACATCTCTCAAAAACAATTCTAAGGTGTGAGATGTGGTCTTTCCTCTCCTTTGATACGTGTGAGATCATCCTGGTAAATCTCTATGATTTTTTGAATGAGATCCCTAAAGGAAAAGTCCATCGCTCTCTGAAAGGTGGCACCAACATTCATAAGGCCAAAAGGCATTCTTAAGTACATAAATGTTCCCCATGTTGTGGTAAATGTCGTTTTAAGTTGGTCTTCTCTTTTGAGCAACACTTGGTTGTATCCATAAAATCCATCCAGCATGGACATCATCCATGCCCTAGTAACCCTTTGTAACAAATGTTCCATATTTGGGAGGGGGTAGTTGTCTTTCAAGGATATTTGGTTAAGGTTTCAGAAATCTACACACAAGCGGATATCACCACTTTTCTTTTGGACGACTACCAAATTTGACATCCACAATGAATATTTAATGGGAGCTATGATACCGGCATAGACCATCTTTTAGAGTTCCCTTTGTATCTGGTTTTCCAACTTCAGGTTAATATGTCTTAACTTTTGTCAGAAAGGTTTGGCTCCTTCTGTCAAAGGTATAGCATATTGGATGACATCACTCCTATAAGCCTATAGTTCATCATAATTCCAAGCAAAGGTATCTTTGAATTCTCTTTTAAGGTCTAGTATCTCAATCCTTTCCCTTTCAGTAGTCCCTTTCCCTATTTTGACCATTCTTGGATCCCTCTCAGTGTCGATGTTGAATTCTAAGGCTTCATCTATTTGTTTGTTGGGGTTCTTCCCTTTGTAAACATCGTGTCTGTCAAAGAGGTGTTCCAAATGGACACATATTTTTGGAAAAGTGTTATTTTGCAGGTTAACCACATCTAAGTCCATGGAATCAACCAGGAAGTTTACTTGTGAATTGGTGAATTCTCTACTATTTTCCATGAATCTAATGATTTGGTCATCATCTTCAAAGACTTGCCAATGTTCCAAGTTATCAAGGATCGATGGTCTAAACAAGACTTCCATTTTGCAAAGGTTTTGGAGTGGACTTTCACAGGGTTGTAGAGTGGAAGCGGAGACAGCCAAGGTGTCTGCTACATAGTTTTCTTCTCGGGGAACTTCTTTGATTGTCACCATCTTAAACTATTTTGCAACAGATCTTGCGAAGTCAGGATACCTTTTTAATCTTTCATTCTTGGCAGCAAAATCCAGCAACACTTGTGATACTATTAAGTCTAAGTCTCCTATAACTTTTAGGTGTGTGACACCTTTGTCGATTGCTAGGTTGAGACCTATAATCAAATMTTTGTATTCGGCAACGTTGTTTGTATAGTGATATTCAAGTCTATAGGAGTAATAAAAGGTCTCCTTGGATGGGGTTGTTAAGACAATACTTGCTCYCGAGCCAGAGCTCAAATGAGCTCCATCAAATTCCAAAGTCCACACTCCTTCAGGTGTTTGGGTAGGTTCATCCTCTGAACTTGCCCCTTGGATGAACCAACTTTCAATCCAATTGTTAACACAAAGGAGATGATCATCAGGTTTGTCAGGGGTCTCAACAAGACATCCTGTGATGGGTAAAGAATCCTCCCTCAGGGTGGGGTATGACAGCTTCGAAACCTTGGTTTTGGAATCTTCCGGTCAAGTTTTCTATTAGGTCCTTACGGAGTAAAATCCCCCAATCGCTTAGAGAATATATTACTAACACATCAATAGTAAAAGGGGCATCAAGGCAAGCATGGAAAGCAACACTCAGGTCCTTAATGATGCCTCGTGTAAAGCCTCATTGTGTGTTTGGCTATGATATGCTTAGGCCTAGTTAGTGCATGACCCTTTCGGTTATAATATTACTAGGAGTATCCGGGTCAAACACACAATTATGGAGGAGGAAATCGCTGAATTGGAGGGTAACATAAAAACGTGCAGGTTCCCCATATTTCATTCCCATGCTCCCCACTTCGTAGATAACAGGGGACTCTTATTCAAAATTGTCTTCCTCATAAATTTGTGGCAGGGAGCATTCAACATCTTCAACCTCAGGGTTTCTAAATATATCTTGAGTGGGTTCCACATCCTCAGGAGGTTCATTTTGTTGAGAGAATAAAGAAGCATCTTCCATGTTCAAGAAACATGTGCTCCATTTTCTAGGGTAAGCACTATATTCTACCTCGAGGATCTCTGGGATGTCATGCTTCAATTCTATCATGCTCCCATCATTTGGTTCCCAGATGTCATTATTGTTCAAGAGGTTAATAAAAATCTGATCGATGGAATTGTTGAACCTAAGGTTTTCCTCAATCTGGCAAGCAACTTCTTGTGCTTCTTCTAGGCTTGCAAGTAATCGATCCTTGAAGGTGAACTAAAAAGTTCCTTCTAAGGAATTTAGGTAATGTTGGAGAATAGCGCTTTTTGGGTGAAAGTCGGGTTGAAGTTTTCTAACGAGAGTATTGAACCTATCATTGAAATCCCTAATGTTTTCATTGGTTCCTTTGCAAACTTCGAGGTATTGAGAGTAAAAGGAAGCCATACTTTCTTTTTTACACCATCTATTCTTGAAAGCTCGTTCCAGATCTTCAGGGGTTTTGAAGCTTCCGCTTGGATATTTTTTAATCCAAGTTTTGGCACTCCTGGTGAGTGAGCTCGCAAAGAGCCTCATAAAGGTGTCAGGGTGTTCTTCTCATGATTGGTGAAATTCATACCCCTCATAAAACTTAGTCCAATGTGAGTTGCCATAAGATCCTACCTCTCCCGAGAATCTAGGTATCCAGGAATCAACCCTTTTGGGGAGATAATGTAATCCTCCTTGGGTGTTAGCTAAGTCCAAAGGGCCAAAGAGTGCTTTGTGAGACCATTTAGGAGGATCTATAGGGGCAATAGGAACTATGGGAGAAGAAGAGAGTGTGTATTGATGTCCGCTACGGGTCGTCATTTGTGAAGTCGCCAGATAATTTTCTTGAAACTATCAAATGTATGAGGGGATCACCCTTAGTGGAGTCGTCAGGTAAGCTTTGAAAAGTAAAGGATTTTGAGGAAAGGCTTACCAAAAAGTGTCGTCCTTGAGGAGAATTGACTCAGTGTTCCCCGACAATGACGCCAAAATGTTATCACGCAATTTGTACTTGTCCCAAAGGAAAAGGCTAAAGGAGGGTGAATTGGCGTAACAGGAGGTTGTCTTATCACTATCACCTTAATAAGGCACCTCTTTCTATTTAGGGATGATATCCCAAGGGAGACGTCCCCGGTGACCTGGGGTTTTGAGAAGGCAAAGGTAGAAGTGTCAATAAAAGATATCCCCTCTCACAAGTCACACCGATCAAAAAGTCCCAAAGTTTTAGCAAATGAAGCAATGATATCCTTGATTGTACCTACCTAGAACAAAGCAACAAGAAAACACTATTTTTTTGCAAGTACAATTTGATGTTAGTGCTTCATAAAACCTTGGACTTGTCAATGAAAGCAATAAGTTGATACAAGATGAAGCAAACAGAAATTCTATAACAGCAATGTATAAAAGATGATAGCTTCACAATCAATGCCTTAAATAGCTTCAAAATGACCCAAAATGATAATCCAACAATAGAAATATACTAGCACTTGTCAGAAGCTAATGAGGCAATGTAAAAATCAACTTTTGCAGTTGCTTTTAAGAGCTTTTACTGCTGTAATAATTGGCTGTAGCTTACTTTTGTAACAGCAGCAAGCAGGTTAGTGAATTAGTCTAATCCAGGGTTAGGAAAGGTTAGTAAATAGCTTGAAGTAAAAGTTTTAAGGGTTGTTCTCATCAATCAATCAAATAGAAGGTCTAGATCAATGTCTTTAGGGCTAATGGAGTCACTTTTTGCAGCAGCAATCTTGAAGGAATCAAATAATAATGTGTGAGCTAAGGACAAAGAGGGATGATGATTGAGGTGTTGGTAACCCAAGGCCTCAATCAACAAGCCCTAAACGGAAAACGACTATTAGGAAGTAGGTAACCCTAGGCCCTAGCGGTTTTCCTTCTTCTTTAGCTCAAGCTTGAAGTAAATAATGCCTTGATGAAGAAAATGATGCTAGAGTGTTACAATGGTAGGGCTCTAGCACAATGCTTCAAAAAAGGTAGGCTTTTTAGCACAATCTAGTAGGTGAAAAGCTATTAAGACAAGGACAATAACATGTTCTTGATCTCCTAGGGTTTTAAGCTAGCCATTTCATAATCTTGGAAAAAAATGCAAAGTAAATGTACTATAACCATTCAAAGTAAAGAAGATTTGCATAAATTCACTTACATTCACCAAGAATAATCTAGCAATTAGCCTAGTTGAAGACTTTCCACCAAGAAAAATGCCAAAAACACCAATATAAGCCTCCTCCAAGAGTTGCGCACCACTTAATTTCAGCCAAAGARCCTTAAAGGAGCCRAATTTCAGACCTCACTTAGTGAGTGAAAGAATGATGATAAAATACAAGGGSAAAATCCCYTATTTATACAATSAAAATGACMTTWAATTACAAAATTAGGTCAAAAAGGCCGACATGGCCARTTTACATGAGAAAATCCAATTTTACATAAATTTGTCAAATAAAACCCTAATTTAAGCTTTTTAGGGTGACGTCATGCCCCTCCTAGGGTGACGTTAGCCTCCTTGCTGGAACGTTAGCCCTCCAAGTGGAACGTTGGGGCTCAAAACCCCTCTAGAACTGCCACACGTGCCAACCAATGTTGTCCTCAAGTTGTATACCTCAACTGGGTGATGTCAAGGCTCTGAATGATGATGTCAAGGGCCTTCAAGGGCCAACATCATGGTGGGAGGGAAAGACCCCCTTGAGTCCAGGCCTACCAAGCTCTCTCTAGTGGAAAGTCCTCCTCTCTCTCTGGTGCAGGCCTCTAATATATGTCTGCCCCTGGTTGGGGTCTCAACATACATCTGGTGGGCTTTTATCCCTATGGAGGTCCAAGCTAATCATCTCCCCATGTGTACCTGTCCGTCGGGCATGGTCCTGCAGCAACAAGTATGCCCTCCATGGGCTCATAAGTCACAGGGATCATAGCAATGTCAATCACATCTAATAATCAAGTTATCCAAACATGTGCATGAAACCCCTCTTTCCCAGACAAGTGCTCAAAGACGTTATATTTTCTACAAGCCAAGTTTGGAGAGGGTTTCAGGATGTCCTATTGGGATGAATTTCCTTAGATGTGGGATGTTTCTAGGTGAAGACCAATCTAGGTCATATAAGTGCATGAGATGGTATGGGGGATGTTTGGGCAATGGGTGCAGTGATGATAGGGAAATGTATGGCTTACTTGTGGGTGCCTGTGAAGAGGGTGAGTTGCACCTTGTCATGGATGAAAATGTTTCCAAGCACATTCAATGCCTTTTTACCTTTTTATTTTATTGCTTTTTCTTTCAAGAGAATAGTTGGGGGACACTTCCCTGGCGTGGTGACAGCGTTACCCACAAGCATTTCACGAAGATGAAAAGGTTGGATCGTGATGATACCCCCTTTCTCTTGGCTATGCCAGCAAGAGCCACTACCCTAGCGTGGTAACCAGATGAATGGTAGTGTCATACTGCTACATGCCCATGGACCTAATAGGTTGGCTCGTGATGAGACCCCCTATCCTCCAACTAGGTCTTAAGTTTATTTACTTTATGGGTCCCTCCTTTTCTTGTTGAGAAGCCTTTTATTGCTTTCTCGGGGATCCTTGGGCGAAGCATCTGAAGGTTTTGTTCTTTTGGATTTTATCTTTTGCTAGCTACTTTTACCCTCTGGGCCTTTAGACCCTTCTTCCCACAAGGCAAGGTACAACCCTTTGCTAGCTTGGCAAACCCAATGCCCGAACCAATGCAGGGGATGGATGAGAGGGAAGATGATGAAAAGTGATAAGTATGGTTGGAATGGACGATGGCCTTTCGTGAACCCACCCAGTGGCAACTCACTCCTAAGGGAACCAACTTGCTAGGGCATTATGTCATCCCCCCCAGGTATGGAGAAGTCAAAAGGCATAAAATCCAAGCACACGTCATGAAGCCAAAAAGAATTAAATGCACATATTCAAATGTTTTGAGAATCAGAGTGACACATACCATGATACCCGGATTCATTACCTCATGGAGCAAGACCCACTGTTGCTAAAGGACTAGGTCGATGGGATGGATGTTGTTGCTGCTGACAGGATGGAGGTGTTGAAGAAGAAGGATGGGCCCTCCAGGGCCAGGCTCAAGTCAATATGGCTCTCGATACTCCATGTCTAGGACCTGTGGGCCTCGAGACATAATCTCCTTAGTTATCCCAAGGCTAGGGGATAACAAGACCTTCGCTTCGATTGCTAGATACACGGCGATCAAGGAAATGATCTCCATTGCAACAGAGATGGGTTGGAATATCTCCCAGATGGATGTGAAGACCGCATTTCTGAATGGTCTTATACAGGAGGAGGTATACATTGAGAACCCATAGGGATTTGAGGTGCATGGGAGAGATTCTCATGTGTGCATATTGGAGAAGGAGCTATATGGTCTGAAGCAAGCTCTTAGAGCTTGGTATTCGATTGATACATATTTGCAGTAGATGGGTTTCAGGAAAAGTGAGGCAGATCCCAATCTTTACTACATTGTGGTTGGCAAGGATCATCTTATTCTTGTGCTATATGTTGACGATATTTTCATTATAGGGGTAGAGAGATTCATAGATGGTTGTAAGCAAAGTCTTGCTTCAGAGTTTGAGATGAAAGACACTGGACTAATGCACTATTTCTTGGGATTGGAGGTTTGGCAGAAGCCAAGACATATTTTTCTAGGACAAGGCAAGTATGTTGTTGACATTCTAAAGAGATTTCAGATGGAGGATTGTAGGCCCATGTCCACACCCATGACTACCAATTGGAAGAAGCTCAATGCTTCTAAGTCCGAGTTGGTTGATCCCACGATTTATCGTCAGTTGATAGACTCATTGATGTATTTGGTCAATACCAGACCAAATATTTGTTTTGATGTCAACACTCTCAGTCAGTTCAAGGTGGAGCCTAGGAGAGTGCATTGGGTGGCAGCAAAACATGTGCCCAGGTACCTTCAAGGTATGATGGATAATGGCTTGGACTATGTGAGAGGGGATGGATTCAAAATGATAGGCTATGTTATCGCACAGTTTGTAGTAAGGATAAAATCTAGATATGAAGAGGCAAACTGGCGTAACTGGAACCAATCCTACCCAATGTCACCTCGATAGGAAGGTTCTTTCTGTTTAGGGAGGTAAGGCCCAAGGGAGACGTCCCCGATGACCTGGGGTTTTGAGAAGGCAAAGGATTGTAAGATTAAAGGTAAATTCCCCCCTCACAAGTCACCACCAAGTAGATAGTCCGGCTAACAGCCAATAAAGAGAAGTATAACCAAAAATAGAGATGCACCTGCCCGGGACAAAACAACAAGAAACAGATATATGCAAGCTTACTCACTTGGTTAGTACTTCATGTAATCAATGACTATCTGATATGTATAAGAAATTGAATAATAAATATTGACGAAGTCAATGTTTATAAAATATCAATGATGCATATTGTCACTTCTTCAATAAATGCTAAGAAAACGTGGCATTCAATGTAACAATCAATACTTCATTCAAGTAATGCCCTTAAATAACCATTCAATTGCTCACAAGTAGGACGATAGTTGCACAATGATGTTAATAGCAAGAGATGATGACAACATTCAATTAGCAAGGTTAGTTCTAGGCTAGGGTTAGAATAGTTAGGGTTTCATTCAAAGTATTTGAGAGTGGTTTTGATCATAGTACTCATACGCTAGGTCTTAGATCAGTGCGTTCCTAGGGTAAATGGAGTCAAAAGGAGGACATAGGAGCTAAAGGATCAAGAAATATAGTAAGGCTAAGGACTGGAGAGTCAAGCCTTGAGGTGTTGCTATGGCAAGGCCTCAAGGTCAAAACCCTAGGGGAGAGAAGCTCACTTTGGTGTAGGGGAACTAGGCCTCAATTCTCTTTCCTCCTTCCTTAGGTCGCTGGAAAAAACGACTAGCTCAAAAAACGGCATAAGACTAAGACAAGAGGGTTTTGCAGGGAACGTGTTGCTATGGCAAGGCTTTACTAGCAAACCCTAGAAAAAATGGCTCATCAAAGTGTAGGGGAACTAGGCCTTGATGTTCTTCTTATTCTTAGCTCAGAAAAGTAAAATGGCTAGCAAAGAAGAGGAGGATAAGAGTGTAGCTAAGGCTAGGATCTTTATCTCCTCAAATAATGGTTGAAACTCTTGACGGGGACATGAGACAAGGACCTACAATGTGTGCTTGTCACCTAGGGTTTATTCAGCAAATCATAACTATATATGTAAAAAATAATAATACAACCATTCAATTAAGAAGTTTTGCAGATATTCACTTACTTTCACCAAGAAATAGCATAGCAAACCCTAGTTGTAACACCTTCCATCAAGAAATATGCCAAAATGCTAATAGAAATCCAAAAATGTCTTACTTCAACAAGCGCGCCTTCACAATTTCAGCCAAGAACCTCAAGTGTAGCACCAATTTCAGACCTCACTAATGAGTGAGTGAAATATGATGAAAAAATGAGTAAAAACCCTCAATTTATACAGTACCATGACCTAATTTCACTTTTAGGTCATAAAAAGGCCAACAAGGCCAAAATACTAAAAATCATATTGTTTTTACATTAAATGCTCAAATTAAAATCTAATCAAGCTTAAGTGAGATGGCATGCCCCTTTAAGGGTGACGTTAGCCCCTTCCAGGGAAAATGCAACATCCTAGAGCAAAACATTAGCCCTCCTTGGGCTTCTCCAAACTACCACACGTGCCAACACTGCCAAATCTGTCTCCCAAGATGTCCATAAGGCTGGATGACATCATGATCATCATGGGTGACATCCTGGGTCTTCCAGGGTCAACGTTCCAATAGAGAAGGCATAACCCCCCTAGGTCAAGCTCTGTCAGGGTGCCTCTAGTGGAACATCCTCCTCTTCTTCGGTGCAAAGCCTCTGACCATCTTTGTCCTGTCTTTGCCCCCTGATGGGGTCTCAACATCCATCTAGTGGGCTCTTCAGCCCCATGGAGGTCCGAACTAATCATCTCCCCATGTGTACCAGTCCAACATGGTACCTGTCTGTTGGGCATGATCCTGCACATCAACAGCTATGCCCTCCATGGGCTCATAAGTTACAGGGGTCATAGCAATGTCAATCACATCTCATCATCAATATTATTAAATATGTGCATAAAACCCCTATTATCCCAGTTAAAAGCTCAAAGACATTATACAAGCCTGCAATACAAGTTTGGGGAAAGTGACAGGGCGTCCTATTGGGCTAGTGTCCACTGGAAGAGGAAAATTTCTAAATGAGACCTCATCTGAGCCATACAAGTGGGTGATGTCGATAAGGGATGTCCAGGCAAGTGGGTGCAATGAGAGCAGAGAGTGCAAAGCTTTACCTGTGGGTGCCTTTGTAGAAGGCGAGGTGCACCTGTCCTGGATGCAATTTTTTCCAAGCCCATTCATGCCTTTTATTCTTTTTTCTTCATTCTTTTATTCTTTATTTCTTTTTCTTCAAGAGGCTAATCAGGGGACACTGCCCTGGTGTGGTGACCAGTGGTGACAGTGTTACCCACAAGTACTTTCACATAAATGAGAAGGTTGGCTCGTGATGAGACCCCCTTTCCCTTGGCCATGCAACCAAGGATCACTACCCTGGCGTGGTAACCAACTGGTGGTAATGTCATACTGCTAGGTACCCATGGACCTAATAGGCTGGCTCGTGATGAGACCCCCTATCCTCTGACTAGGTCTTATTTTATTATTTTATGGGTCCCTCTTGTTTCTTGCTGAGAAGCCTTTTATTGCTTTCTCGAGGATCCTTGGGCGACGCATCTCGAGGTTTTATTCTAAGGCTTTTATCTTTTGCCAACTTGCTTTTACCTTCTGGGCCTTTAGCCCCTTCTTCCCACTAGGTAAGGTGCAATCCTCAAATGATAGGTCAACCCAGTCCCCGGACAAGTGTAATGGGATAGGTGAGCGGGAAGAAAGATGAAAAAGTGGTGCTATGAAGGGAGCGAACGATGGATTTTCAGAAATCCCCCGAGTGGAAAACCAAAACCTACAGACACAGGCTTACTAGGGCATCCTGTCAATCCCCCCAGACATGGTCAAGCGGGCAAGTGTAAGATCCAAGCATTTGTTAGAAACAAAAGGAATTAAATGCACATATTCAAAGGTTTTGAAGATCAGAGTGACACATACCACAATGCCCAGACTCATTACCTCATGGAGAAAGAAGCATCTCTGACACAAGACCAAGCTGATGGTGATGGATGTTGCTGCTGCTGGTAAGGTAGAGGCGTTGAAAGGGGAAAAGATAGGCCCTCCAAGGCCATGCTAAAAGTCGATCCATCTCTCAGTACTCCATGTCCAGGACCTGTGGGCCTCAAGACATGATCTCCTAGCTATCCCTAAAAGTGGGGATAACATCTGGCTCCAACTCGGGGACATGTGCTCACCGTAGAGCGCATGAGAACCTCAGCATATCTGGCATAACCTATGTACCTGCTTGATCTCAATAGCAGCTATTAGCAACTGGTTGGGGTGGTGATACCACCCTAGCATATATATGTATATAAAAACAAAACTGGAATAATGCAATCATAAGTGTGAACGTGAAAGCAAACTAAAATGGTATAATACATGAATGCAAAATGCCTACCTACTTACCTACATTTACTTGTTAAGTCAGGTTCCCCCACCTTGGTGAGGTTTGAGGAGGTGCCTGCTGATAGGTAATGGGCGCCTTCTTCCTTCCAAAGTAGAAAAATAATAGGAGTCGTCGACTGATTCTCTTCCAACTTTGAAAGGTCCGAGCCATGATTGAGTGCTTCCTTTGACATTGGTTGGCTCTCCCTTCTGGGTGTCCCACATCCACACTATGTCTCCTTCTTTATACTTTTTGATCTTGTACTTGGTTGTTCCTTGAACAACCCTAGTGTATTGTGCTGAGGGAGGAGGGTGGGACTCTGCTGTAAACACTTCCTGCTGGGATGGACGAATTTTTACATCTTCTTCTGCCTTTTTTAGTATCTTTACAGTCCTAGCTTCCTTGTCTTTGTATTTGTCTAGGAGTTGTTGGTATTCCTCTTTCTTTGGCCATTGAATCTGATCAAAATCTTCCTCTGTTGCAAAAGGCATATCATTTGGTGAATATTCATGAAGACTTTGTATGATTTCGTCATGTGCTTTGTCATCTTTAGTAGAATCGTTGAGTTCTTG
>JASDQU010372291.1:49795-61307 GCA_032191745.1 Picea mariana | reverse complement strand
CTTTGACTAGATTTTCATTGGTCACTCGGAGTCTCAAGACAGGGTTCCTCTTCTTCCTTCTTGTGATAACCTAGAGCGTTTGCGAGGAATGTTTGGAGACTCATGTCTCGACATCTCGTTTCAATATATCCTTTGAAAATTCATGAATATGAAAGTTCATAAGTTATAAAAACGTTAAATGGAAATACTAAATTTATAACACAAGAATTTAAACATTTATGACAACTTCAAAGCATCACAGACATATATTGAAAAAACTAGAACAACTATATTTTTTACAATCATTGAAAAAAACAATCATTGACAAAACATTTACTTAAAACTAAAACAAGAAACAATATCACATGATATGTTGTTACTATACTCTTAGATATATGCTCATAAAAATCTTCAAGGGATCATTGATCAAACCCTCGGGGCAGATATCATCATGACACATGGAACAAATTGCCAAGAAGAACTTTTCAGATAAAATATCAATAGACTAACCAACAACATACACAGGTGGCACCAACAATAGAAGAGAATGGAAACATACTCAAGGTGGCATTAGAAAGGAGATAAAGAGGAAGAAACCAACAAAAAAATGAGGAGGGAGACACCAACAAGTAGAAACAGAATCCCCAAACAATAACCAGGAAGAGATCTCTGGCAAGATGGAAAAAACCAAGAAGAGGGGTCGTAGCCACACAATTAAATAATTAAATAATTTAAACAAATAATAGTTTATAACATAAAATATTTATTGTTAAATCATAAAAATCAACAAGAAAAAAAACAAGTCAAGAGAAGGGATCCAAAGTCAAGGCAACTATCTTTCTTTAGGAAAAAACAAAGAACACAACCAAAAACCCACACAACAATTAAGGGGGGAATAACTCAAGAAAGGGTGGTTTCAACACAAATTCAACAATTAAATTCTTCCAAAGTCAAGGAGGCTAACTTTCTTTAGGTAAAGCACAAAACCAAAAATGGACACAACAATTAAAGGGGGTGTAAGTCAAGCAAGGGTGATTTCAAGACAAAGTCAACAATTAAGTTCTTCTTGAATGGAAAAATGTCCACATGACTTTCATGATATTTAATTATAAGCTTTTATCATCCCAGCATAAACGGAGGATCAATAATGTGATCATGCTCTTCTCAACTACTCATAGGTCTCATGGATCATCCCAGGAGAGAAAAAAATCACACATTATCTCAACTTGGTACTTAAACTAAAACAAAATAAACAAAAAAACCAAAGGAAGATCAATAATGTGATCATGTTGTTCTATGGATGTTATTTAGTTTATACATTTGTTTTTCTTCAATAATGGGACAAGCTCAAATTCAAGCTTGTCCCTGTACATGGACAGGTCCAAATTCGACCCTATCATCCCATTCGATAAACATATTATACCTCTACTTGTATGTGTCTAATATGTTCTAGGTGTTGTTGTGTATTTTTTTTTAGTCTACTGTGTCTACATCCTATTGTGTTTATAAATTATTAATTTATAGGAGGTTCGGGCCTGTCCCTATACATGCCTGAATTCGAGCTTGTCCATGTACATGGACAGGGCCAAAATTTTTCCTATCCATGTACATGGACATGCCCGAATATGAGCATTTCCCTGTACATGGATAGGGCCGAATTCGGCCATGTTATCCCATCTGATAAACATATGATACCTATACTTCTCTATATTATATGGTCTAGTTTTTTTTGTTTTTGTGTTTTTACTCTATTGTGTCTTCATATTATTGTGTTCATAAATTATTAATTTATAGGAGGTTCAGGCCTGTCCCTATACATGGACAGGGTCATATTCAGCCATGTCCATGTACAAGGATAGGCTTGAATTTACAAGTTATGGGGGTTAAATATGGACGTTGAACCACCTATCAACAGATTGTACCTCTCTTTTCTCAGCAACTCATGGGTTTGTGAAGGTCGTCCCTCTCTTATCAACAGACTGTGGGTTTGACTGGTAACTTTCCTTTTTCAACCACAAATTCATCATTTCAACTCCAGATTTAAAAGACAGAGATGTTGGGTTCAACATGTAGACTGGAAATACCTTTGGATGCCAAGGAAAACGCCTAAATCATCATATTATAAAAGAGAAGGGACACTAATATGCATTATCACATTGCAAATCTATTGGTTAGATTAACAGAAGCTGGTATTTCAGACTACAGAGTTATTGGGAGGATATTTATCATGTTATTCATTGAAAACTACACACATATAACTTCCCTCTTGGGCGCCATAACAACCATATAATGATATATAAATATTTTCTACAAATTGTTTGAGATTATTAATGAATGAAATAACTCATATTTGTGTAGCAATTTATATATCATTTTTTTTACACATGCCTCACAAGTGTGTTTATAAGATTTATAAAAGGGACCATTCCATCACATTTCTTGTTGCATATTCTTGGACACCTACAACAAGGGTATTACAGGTCAATACTAAAGTATAGATCAGTTTGTGTTTGTTGAGTTTTAGTTCCATCGTAATAGATTTAAGAGGTTTGTCATCAATTCCAATTAATTTTTTTTTTGTTGTTATATCAGTTGGCATGAGTTAGCAATTTTTTCTACTATACGTATTGTTGTCTCTTGATATTAAATGCAGTACAATATTTTTGTGCCAAATTCATGTGGACAATTATTAAATAGTAAATTATTTGGTCATTAAATGATTCAGGCATGTCCTTGTACATGGACATGACCACATTCAACCATGTCCATGTACAGGGACAGACCCAAATTTGGGCCTGTGTCTGTACATGGACAGGGTCGGGCCCTGTTAAGAACGTTATGGCATGTAGAATATGGTCAAGTGTAATTCTATCATTAAGCCACTCCATCACTAATTATGTAAACACGTCTAGTACAACTTTTCAATGGACTTATTTATTCTTACTATTATAGATGTTGAGGCCAAGGTGAATAAAAATATTGAAATGGTTAGGTGGTCGTGTCAATTTGATCTCCAGGAAAAGATCTAGAAGTTGACTAAGTAGCATCCTAGCTAGTTATAAATCCACTAGGTCAATATATAAAGCCTACAACAACACTAGTATCATATATAGTTCCTAGCAATTCTCTCTCTCTCTCTCTCTCTCTCTTTATATATATATATATATATATATATATATATATTATACTAATTCCACTATGACCATGCTATTAGTTGTAGCTAGTATTGACACAATAGCATCACATTCTTCTTTAGAGAAAGGTAATCACATAAGTAATACCATATGCTTACTTACAACTATTGGAACCATTACATGATGGGTAACTGTGAAGTAAGCTCTAATTTAATCTCGATATCTACATGTTACTAGTTATACCATATGTAATAGCACAGAATAAGAAATACTCGTAACGTAATTCACACAAAGCTAGTGTTCATTAAACTATTAGCAATACATGATTAATACTATTGTTCTGATCACCTATCCATCACATAGAGCTAGTGTATTATTACTACTTATCATAGTGATTATCTTATTACACACATTATACAGGTTGAGCTCCACTGATTTCCATTACATATGGATTAGTACAACACTAAATATGAGTACAACTTACTGATATGAGTTTAATGTATCTGATTATGAACTATTAATTACACTAGTTGGAATATCTCATTCTGTAGTAGCCAGTGATATCGCTTCACATTAATTCCATAACATTCCATACTGTGAATCTCATCCTGGTATTATAACAATGATCACTATAAGGATGTAAGTCCATTCAATAAGGATACTACTAACCTCTACCCTATTTTTCCAGTTACAGTTAAAAGTTGTTGTATGAGCTATAACATAGGTAATAGAAGAAAATGACATGACTTCTAAATACAAAGGGAAGTGCATAATAAGAGTTAAAGGCAATAGCTTAACCTGTAATACAAATGGAATAGAGCCATTCCATTACTATGATATCAGTAATACAGGAACAACTTAGCTTAAGGTTCAACTAGGTGATATCATGTTACCTATTTACAATAATAAATATCTATTGTGATATTAATCTTATCTTTTATTAACTACATGGGATATTATAGGTACACTGATTAACAATAGACATACTTACCATAATCAGATACATGCTATCATGAAATAGAGTATTACTAGAAAGCAATGGCACTAAGTATCAACACATGTATTACACTTGCATGTGATTGCAAAGCTTGTGTCATAAGTCATTATCCTTATTTTCACTATACTCATTTCACTTCTATCACCATTATCGAGTAGTGTGTATATTCCCCTTATTTCCCTAATCAACACTGTGGAATAGTGATAAGTAGTAAGTGTTCATTACATATAGCTTAGGTATTACTTCAAGATCAACTTGGTTATCGTATATAGTAAGTGTTACTTAGTGTTATATATGGTTTATATGTAAGTTCAAGCTCAAACATATGTTACTAGCTCTATGGGTAAAATCAATATGGATCCATATATTATCCATATTACTTAGTTGTATCAATACTGTTAAACGTGCTTTCTGAAAAATAGAGGCTCTATCTAAGCTATTCCCATGCATCACATGTGTTCACTTTCGGTACTATGATTCCAGTCAAAGTTGATCAACACTAATATAGAATTAATACATATGTAACTATAATGTAATCCAAATAATGTTTCCCTATTTTATAGATATAGTTATACCCTTATTACACATCAAACAATGGTAAACAAAGCTCATACCAATCATTACTAAGGATAGAATCAAACAACATACTGACTAGGATATCATAACCACTCTACTTTGAATAGCCTGATTATGGTTGAAATGTAACTGTTTACAAGCTAATAGGATACGATGAAAGAGTAATGGTATTTGGATTGATAATCTAACTATCACCTTTGTTATGATTAAAGGTAAGAAAGATCCATATTCAAGTATGATGTAGAGTGATATTAGTCTATGACATCTACTCTTGGATCATCACTATTTACCGAATAAGTAACACTGATTAAATTTGTTGTATCTCTATGCTATATTGGTCTAATGATTTGATTACACTAATACAAGATCTTAAACTTAGTGTAAAGCTTGGTTTTATACTATAATCATATTGATAACATACTGACTAGGATATCATAACCACTCTACTTTGAATAGCCTGATTATGGTTGAAATGTAACTGTTTACAAGCTAATAGGATACGATGAAAGAGTAATGGTATTTGGATTGATAATCTAACTATCACCTTTGTTATGATTAAAGGTAAGAAAGATCCATATTCAAGTATGATGTAGAGTGATATTAGTCTATGACATCTACTCTTGGATCATCACTATTTACCGAATAAGTAACACTGATTAAATTTGTTGTATCTCTATGCTATATTGGTCTAATGATTTGATTACACTAATACAAGATCTTAAACTTAGTGTAAAGCTTGGTTTTATACTATAATCATATTGATATGTTATGTTCTCACTATTACACATATTCAGGATTATAACTCGATGGATATCATATAAGGATTCACATTCTTCTTAGTTATAACCATCCCTAATAAAGAAGAGATTAGTATTACATACCCTTATGACTCAACATGATAAGGATATACAACCTTTCCATATGGTTAATGTGACTAGTATTGACCTATGTTTAGAGTTAAGATAGTAACTCTTTAAGGAAAACTAGTATTATGCATAGTTAATACTATTCAATGGTAATAGTTATGGAAAAAATATTCACCCTTGTCACAACAGAGCTCATATATCTTATCCGTGTTGATCTCTTTGATTTGCCTCATATCTGCATTGTTCATTTCTGTATATTCCCATATCTATGATATGCTCATATAGTAAATATTCGCACAGTATGGAGAAAATAAGGCAGATATAATACCATGCAATCTATAACTAGTATCAATTCCAGATTAGTGTAAATACAAAGGGTAATAGATCACCATAGATAATGTATAGAGGTTAAGCAAGTTGTTTCATAACTAGTAGTAACCAATATATGCTAGTTGATGTCTGTAATGGGTTACTCATAGTAATATGATGCAAGCCATTGAAAAAAAGGTATATTACTATATATGCAGCTTTGAAAACCATGTATAAGCTATTCTTGTAATAGTGGATCATAAGTAACTACATATTCAATAGAAAACATAGATTACATGGAGTAAGTAGTGTAAGTATTAATGATAAATCCTATCATATTTTATTACGTAAACATTGTAAGCAATGATATTGATTACAACTTCATAACTAACTGTAATTAGTGTAATGATTCCACTTATTATGTAAATTATATGGATCTCTATTCTGTGTAAGCTCATTGTTACTAGTGTTCTATGTTGTATCTATACAGTAAGTGTGTTTTCTCTTTACGTCTTAGAGATAGTGTGTTCATTTATCATAGCTCTTATATTATAGTAAGATTTAAAGCAATGGTGTTAATACTTATAAGAGTAACATTCGAGTGCATTCTACATTGATTACTTAGGTTAATACATATACCATAGTAGTGAGGACATAGTTATGGAGCGATCTAAAAGATCATAGTATAACAAGTATGAGTAATGGAAGTTGAAACCCATGCTATCATATTAGGTGTTTTCAACTTCCATAAGGTACAAGTATCATTAGTGCTCATGGGGTAATTGTATCCCCATAATAAAGATTTTTGTTAGTTAGATAAAGGGTATTTTTTATTATGAATACTTAGTACTGTTCATTAGTTAAGTTGATAGGCATATCATATCTATAGGGTAAATCTCATACCTTATGTTCATATTGGTATAGTAGTAACCTTCTACTCAACTCACACTATGTTAACATGCTAGCTATTCTAATGCTCTTCTTGATTAGTAGCAATACTACCATAATTGATAGCTATGATTACTTGGATAACAAGTATTATAAGCTTTGATACCCTATTAGTACATAACCTAGTTAAGGTCATACTAGTAATAGCATTGAGGTAGTATGATTCCCATGGAGTTGGAGTAAACAAAGTTACGTAAAGCTTAGGCATATAACCTAATCAATCTTACAAGTTCTATTCCAATAAGGAGCTTAGATTAAGCTGAACAAGAGTTATGGAGTTAATTACATGTATTCATTTATTAAACAAGAGTTATGGAGTTAATTAGATGTATTCATTTATTAATGTAATAACGTGCGCTATGAATCTTACTTAACCATCATGATTACTAAATATTAGACATGTCACTTTCCAGCACTGATCAATACTTATACCATGCGTTTTATTCCCATTACAAAGGTTACCCTGATACATAGCTTAGTTCTAGTATTCTAGTAATTTGAGTGAATACGTGTTGTAACTATTGATCAAACATAACATTATATGTAATAAGCATGAAGCTCAGTAAACTTATAAGCTATATATATAGGATACTTTGAAGATTATTACCTGATAGTAAAACCGATAACTCATTGTAACATGTATGCCTTATAAGTTATAAGCATTATATAACTAGATCAGGTCCCATTGTTACTTCTTACATTGTAGTATAAGTTGAGTTGTCAACCCTTGTAACATGTGTAATCAGTGTACATGGATCTTACACAATGACGTAATGTAAACATCAGTGTAATCACTTGTATAAAGTATATCACATATAAGGTATGGTAATGATAGTCTATATCTCTTTCCGTAATCTTCATCATAATCGACATTATTACACCCTTGTAAGGATAACTAGATACTAGTGTTTATACTTGTATCTAATCCCTTAAGTATTGGAGACTATGTAATGATTAATAAATAAAATTGATATTCATTTCTAGTTCCTCAATCCTTTTGCTTATGCTTTCCAACAATGTAGAAAACAAAGCTAATGACAAAAAGGTAGAAAACAATGTTGCAATTGTAAATGTAAACTCCTCAATATAAGATTAAAGGCAAAAGCAAAAGTTATGAGATTTCAAACTATAAAAAATACGTATATAAATGTAAACTCCTCACTATAAGCTTAAAAGAAAAAGTTATGATATTTCAATCTATAAAAAATACATATATTGAAAAGGGAGGGTGCAAATATTCATGTTTAAATAAGGGATACCCAACATGTATCAAGTTTAATAACTCTTCATAACTCTTGTTCATTTCCTTTTTTTCCTTTTTAATTATTCATTTTATAATAGTTCAAATTTCCATACTTTAGAATATATATGTATCATGTATTCATACAACATAAGAATTTATATATAAATTTATATTTTTATCATTAAGTGTTGGAGACTATGTAATGATTAATTTATAGCTCATAATGAGGATGTAAGTACACTAGTTTAAACATGCAACTCAACATCTGTATTACATCTTACACGATATCAGTTGGCACTACTAGTATAACCATAACAACCTTGTAGTAAGGGTTATGTTTATAGTATCCTTTTGATTACTAATCTGCTCTATATGGATCCCAATAGTAATCATTCACTACTTTGATATTATATATCATAGGTGACTTATCAGTAGTATTGCATAAGTGTAATTACGTAATCAAATCATGCATGCTATCTCTTTTTCTTAGCACCATGGCACTCATCGAGATTACTAATTAACTACATGTAATAAGGACAAACATATACTACTATATAGGTCAACATGATTAGTGATGGTTAAGCTTAGCATAGTTTCAATATATGCGTCCTTCTCTAGTTTAGATTACTCTTATTCCCTAATATTTTCAGCTTGTTATATGTAATTAGTACAAATAGGGAGATCATCTTTCTACATGCTTATACTTTACTCTATCACTATTTTTACCATTACTATAAGATATGGAGATCAACTATTCTGAATAGTTAAGCATAAGTACCAAGCAGGTTCTATCGATAACATATGGGAATAACACTCATCATTCAGAATGGAATGGCATGTAAATATTAGGGGGATGAACTCGGTTGTAATAGTCACTTGTTTACACGTACTAGTTTGAATCATCACATCATTAAATACTAGTAATACGGTCACAAAAGGTTATCATAATAGTTTAGAGAATAGAAATAACTAACGTAAAGTGATTACGTAATAAACCAAAATGGATCTAAGATCATTGATTACTGTAATAAGCAAAACCTCTTAGTAGAAGAAATAATAATGATCTGTAAGTTCCTAGGAATTTAGGCCTGTGTCTGTAAATGGACAGGGTTGGGCCTTGTCCATGTACAGGGACATGCATGAATTTAGGCCTCTCCCTACACATGGTGATGAAGAGCGCCACCTTTGCCTCCACAGAGTCTCTGTGTGACCTCCCGGTCTTAAGGATCTTTCAATTTATTTCATGAGCTGAAGCGGCTGTTTCGATTCCTTGCGGGAATATCAGTCAAAATTGATCCATAGGTCCTTCGGGAACTCCCCTGTGCGAACAGTACCAGGCACGAGCTCCTATCTTCCCAAGCGACCAAAGTGTTGTGACCAAGTTCCTATCTCAAAGTCTCTTGTTGGAATCTCGTGATCTCGCGAGTTCACGAGTCGAAGCTCTCGACTCCTCCTTCTCAATCTTGCGATACTCGAGATTGCGAAACGATTATGGCTCCTTTCTGTCATCACCTTCCTCACACGACCATTATCTAGGCTAAGTGCTATCACCTCTCACTACTCGCACCTTCGCGAGTTCGAGTGTCCAATCTTGGCACCTTCCCTTCACGAAACCCCGAGAAGCGATGTTGAGTTTTCTCCTCGCGTTCTCGCTACTCGCCACTTCGTGAGTTTCAACGTAGAGCTCCCATGCTCTTATCTCATGAATCCTCGAGATGAGAGAAGTCAATGGAGTGTTGACTCCTTTCCTTGTGGCGACACGTGTCCACCTGTCTATCACACAGGTCCCACCTTACGGCTCTGCCACGTGTCCTCTCGTGCCTGGATCTCGGCACTTCACTACTCGTGAAGTCAAAAATGACTCCTTTCAACCTCCAAACCCCCAAACGCATGATAGGTGATGGGGTTCCTAATCCAATGATCCTCCCGTTCTCTAGATCCAACAGTTTCCTTCGCTCGTCGCGATTTCGCGACTTCGCGACTTGGAGCACCCAACTCTTGGGCTCTCACCTTGTGAACCTCCGAGTTCGTGAGATCCCTTGATATCTCCCACCTGTCCTCCTCAGATGGACGGTATTGATCCTCTCATGACTTTTCCACTACTCCCTAGACGTGGGAAATTTGATGGCTCAGATCATCTCTCCTATGCGCTCTTCCTGCGTTGCCTCCTGGACGTGAAATCCTTCAATGGTCCAGAACTTCTTGGCTGATCTGATGGCAGCTATTGCTCCTGGTGATCCTTGGTGCTTTTCATCCCAGACTTGGAAGAATTTCAAATTCCTAAAGGCCTCTACCTTTGTTCATCTTCCCTCCGTGAACTCTATAACATCGAGTCTTGCCTGCATGTACAAGAACGTTGTTCCTCCTGAGATTTGCTCCCAAATCCTTGAAGGATTATGTGATTTCTACACTTCTTGCAGAACCTCTATGTACACAAGGTCTTATCCTTTTTGAGCTTTCTTGTAGCTTCTACCTCCAAGGAAACTTGTCCTTTTTCCTTTCTCCCTCAGATGGAGAATTCAGATGCTCTCCTGGTTATCCCCTGCTCAAGAAACCTCTTGATGAGGGTTTCAGGGTGTTCAACAAACCTGCAAAGATCCTTCAGTGGACTCTTTTTTTTTTTCCCGAATTCAAAGAGTTCTTTTCCTCTCTGTGCCTATCTGCACACTGTCTCAATGCCCTCCTAGCAGAGTTATATAGAAATCACAACCGAGATTCTGTCTTCTTCTGAACTCACTACAAAATTCTTTTGTGCACTCCTTGCACTGGTTCAATGCCCACCTGACAGAGATTTACAAAACTCCCCAGAGATTCTATCTGCAACTATGTTCCTCCTACACAGCCTTGCCTCTTGAGGTGTTCGGCAACCTCACAGACCTTCCCCGAGTTGATGTTTTCAACTTCTTTCCCCACCTAGCATGTCTTTGTCTGAATCCACAGAGTTCAGAAGTGCATCTATGCACTGGTATCCAGAGACTGTAGTACTCTATCACGCCCTCCTGGCATGAAACCACAAAGAACCTCTCAAGCCTAAAAATCAAACAACTCCCTGCAAATGCAAACCTACAACATACATCTACAGCATAGACAAAACAGACACAGACATTCCTTCCACACGAGAAAATATGCAGGAAAACTGTTGTTTGTATTAAAATGGAAAATGCCTATTTGTACAAGGTGTTCCTGAGCATGGACTATATCAAAGTCTCAACTCCTTCTCTTCTCTTACAATTCTCTCAAAATGAGATGCAATTGATCTTTTACAAGAGGGGCTCTTCGAGCTCTTCTCTCCAATCTACCTACCATATTTAATTACATTGAATGGGTTGTCTAGTCTACAAATTGGATCTAGATCTTAGCCTTACAAACATTAAAGGCCTACCTGCTCTAATTCCTACGCAAAGGCACGACCTCATGGATCAACAACCTAAACATTAAATTACATTCAAATTCAAAATGG
>JASDQU010372290.1:26266-60947 GCA_032191745.1 Picea mariana | reverse complement strand
ATAGACCTCCTACTCTGACTCATGTTGCAACAGTTCGGAAGTGGTCCAGCAGATCCTTCACTATGCAATAACTCTTGAAGAATTCAACCTTCAAGTTCTGATCTGTAATGGTGGACACATAGATCAAATTTTTCTTTATTCTTGGCACATACACCACATTGTGAATGTGACGAACAGTACTATTCGGAAATGTCACAGGAATGTCTCCATATCCCTTGATCTGATGAGTGTGGTTATCTCCAAGATATATGCTGGCACCATTCTGAGTTTCTTTGAAATTAGCATACCAATTTTTATTACAAGTCATATGTACTAATGCTCCGGAATCCACAAACTAGGCATCAGAATCATCCGTTTCAGCAGATAAAGCAGCGTTAGACACAAATAGCCTAAGATCCCGTGAGTCAAAATTCGGGGGTTCATCAATATCATTACTAGCAATAAATAATTTGTGATCTTGATTTGAATATTTTTCTGCATAATGACCTGAATGTGTTCTAGCTTTATTCCTAGCCTCATCACTTTTCTTCTTATGAAAGTCTTTAACCACATGTCCAGGTTGACCACAATAAAAACAACTCTTTGACTCATTCCTATCAGATTGCATACCTTGATTTGGAGATTGTCTTCTCTGCGATGAACTGCCTCTCTGCCATGAGCCGCCTCTCTACCATGAACTACCTCCTCTGCCTCTTACTCCTGATCTTCCTCTCGCATATCTATTATTTGACCATAGTGCCAAATCTTTACTCGGAGGCTTCAGATTCCCATGCCTCTCTTCCTCTTGCAGCAAAATACCTGTCATTTCTTCAAACGTAGGAGGTTTCTCCCTTGCTGCAAGACCTATTATGAACATATGATAGTCTTCTAGCATACCATTTAAGGTAATAGTCACTAGATCAGTATTGGAAACAATTTCCCCTATATTTACTAACTTGTCTTTCACCTCTTTAATGCGACCCAAAAATGAACTAACATATTCATTTCCATCCATCTTAATGCCTAGCAATTTAGTTTTCAGGAACAAAATGCGATTTGTGTTGCTAGTTTCATACAAAGCTTTAAGAGTTGTCCATGTTTCACTATAAGTTGTAGCGTCTCTAATATGTGGAATTATGCTATATTTAACTGACATGCGCAACAATACCTTTGCCTTGTTTTCGCGCTTCTCCCAGTATTGGATCTGTGCTACTGTTTCACCTGCAGCCGCAACAGGTTTTAGTTCAGTTCCATTCGCAATGTTCCAGACACCATAGCCCTCCATGAGCATCTCCATCTTGAATTTCCAGTTAATGAAGTTCGAGCCATCTAACTTGTTGGCTTCGCTGAGGTAGGTCTCTGCCAACAGATTCGCCATCACTGCAATTTAGTCTCTGGAAGAAAATCACCAAGGATATGCAACTTTTTTCCGAGTGTTGAGTAGTCCATTGCTCTGCCTTTCGAATCCACTGATCCAACTATATTTCTATTGTCAACTTAAATCATGCATGCATCCACCTTAATATCCAAAATCTCCACTTTTTAAAAAAACTTATAACTCCCTCCTTAAAAAAAGCTTTTAAAAAATCCACTTTAAAATAATAACCTCCAAAATAAACTTCACCTCTCTTATTAAAAAAAAAATATCCACTTCAAAAATGTCCACTTTAATAAACTTCAATCCTCCACATACATTCACTTTTAAATATCCACTTTAAATTAAAAAAAAAAAATACTTATAACTCCCTCTATCATTTTCACCTCACACTTTAGTAATAAAAAATTAACTCCTTCACGATTAAAACTCTTTCCTTTCCCTTTTTTCAAAGCTCCCTAAAACTCATGCTCAAACAAAATGTATGAAGAAAAACAACAAACTCATGCTTTGATTGAATGCAGCGACCACTCGTGGGTAAATCTCAATCCATGAAAATATTGAACCACTAATGGACGCACAGAGTGGACTGCCTCCGACCTCCGTTTCCTCCTCTTTGAACGAGCAACCACTGCAATGCTACCGGCTCACACTTTCGTTGCACTCCTCCTAGGCTCGTGCTTCAATCTCACAACGAGTCTCACGCGGCAAAGAGATGGGGCGTCTCTCTCTCCCGTCAGCTCAGGCATGGAAATTCGCAAGTAAACTCAGGCAGCCGCTCATGCATGCAAATCCGCAATCAAACTCACGACTTACTTGACTGCAGGGAGTTCGCAGTTCTCGCACCTCATGATTTATTGGACTGCGGGGAGTTCGGAGCTCTCGAGTACTCCGACTGCGGGAATGTCCAAATATTTCCTCACTGTAACGCTATCTTGGCCTACAGGAATTTTTCCGTTTTCTATGCGCGTGAAGGCCGAGTAGTATGCCCCCACACCCTACCAGAGGAGGGACCTGCGAACTTCAAGAATTTTTGCACTTCTCCCCGTGGCTCTGATACCAAGATAAAATATACGAGCAAAACAACATGGTGAGGCTACGCTCACTTCTCATTATTCAATGAAGACGGATTACATCTTTATATAGGAAAAGACTCTCCCGAGTCAGTTACATGCAAACCAAAGACGACTGGACTCTTAACTAAGAACTGACTCTTAACATGCCTACAACTGACTCTCACAACTAATGCTTATAACTGGCGCTTACAACTAGCGCTTTCTCCATTATTTCCAAGTAATATCTCGTGCAAAAATGTTATAACCATATTGTTATTTTTAATAAAACTACAACCAAAACTTCAATAAAGAATTTTCATGCACCAACTGATGTCAAATAATTTGTTTTGCCAATTCCTTCCACATCTGTCAATTAATTTGTTTTGCTAATTCCTTTCACATTTGTTTTTGCAAGCACACCGGAATATTTGTGGTTCAATTTTATTTGGATTCTGCTCACAAGGTTGCATAAGTTACAGGATATTACACAATCTTTTCATGTCCTTCTCATGATATAAAGATCTGTATTTGATCTCATTGTTGCTTAAGTTATAGGATATTTACGCCGAAAGGCGTACACATATTGATAATGGGCAGATTTAATAGGGGTTTAGTGTTTAATAAGTTTTCTATGGACATGATTAAATATGGATGGAATATTCTTAGTAGTCACACAAAATAAATGGCTGTGATTTCAATCATTAACTTCCTAGCTATTATAAAGACATCCGTTTATGTGTTTACTTTTTTACATTTACCTAATCATATTAAGAATTTTATTTTGTTAATCAATAATAAAATTTAATATATTCTTTTAAGGATTCGTTTCATGTTGTCAACCTTTCAACCTTCACCAGCAGCTATTTAGCTGCTGTGCTAGTACATGATCTTTTCATGTTCTTCTCATGATTTAAAGATCTGTATTTGACCTCACTGTTCTGGCTTAGGTTTCCATAAATTTAATCTTGAATATTATTTGAAGTTTAACTGACCTTGTCCTAACAGCTGCCGCCATGGATTGATCCATATTATATATAAAGGTTGGCTGTGGAGATTCAAAGCAATATAAAACTTCTAATACATATTGAGAAATGAAATACTGAGCTAGATCACCTAGTTGAGTCTTTGGAAAAAAAATTGATTGACATTGTTTGGAAAGTATATTCAAAATCAATTCTCCCACTGACATGATGGGACATGGCTTGAAACTTTCGGAGTTGAAATCTGCATTGGACGAAGCAGAAGCTTTGGTATGTGACGACTTTAACTATGTGCATTTGCTTGTAAATGATGGTTATTTGTGTTCAAAGGTTGGGATGTAAGAAAAGATGTGTAATTCCTAATAAATGGATATTTATAACCTTTCATATTATTTTAATTTGAGTGCAACCAAATCTAAAAGATGGACTTTGAAGCAAGAAGCTTGCAACCAAGTTTGAAAGCTTCTTTTTCTTCAAAATTAAGGGAGTTTAAGTCAGATTTGAACAACTTAAAAAGAGATGTTAAAAATTATTCATCTCCTATTGAATCCCGGGCCACAAGAGATTAGATACTTGAATCAGGGATGGGCGATATATTAATGGTAAGTATTAACATTGTTCTACATTGAGTGACATGTGTACCATACAAAATTGTATAAAATGGATATTTATCAAATATTTTGAAACATGACAATGTATTAAAGTTGCGATCAATTTTTAAAATGAAGTCATCTCATAGATTTTACCATTATGGCAAATCAAAAACCAAATCTTTATGATTTTCTAGTTCAAAGAATCCTAGTACACCTGTGGATCATCAATTTTCACAAATAGATGGATAGTACAATCTTGGTATAAACATATATGATTACATAAGGGAATTTGAGTGAATGCTTTAGACTTGTAAGATATACTTACATATTTACATATATGTTTGTTATTTAAGCAAAGATAAATTACCTTGTAAATGTTAAGGAAAATATTTAATTACATTCTTAATTAGTTAATTAATTAGTTTATCCTTATAAGAGTTGGTAACTACGTAACTTCTTATAACTATACTGTATAACTATACATGTTGATATTAATAGAATACATATAATAGTGTAACTTGTTACATCAATTATGTTTCTAATTAATCTTTTCATAGTATCATAGCTGGTCTGGGTCGGGTCTCACTCATCACTGGAGGGCCCAGGGATATGGAAGTCGCTCAATTTGAGAAAAAAAGAATCGATCTTGAAATTTTTGTTGTATAGAAAAGGAAAGAGCGGTCGGTGATGAAGAGCAGTCACAATTATGTGTTGGAAGAAGTTGTCTGTCCTAATACAACTTTCCTGCACATGCAAAAGATAGGAAGCCAGTGAAAAATTCGGTTGGAATTTCATGTAGCCGCCGGAGGTTGTCACCAAGAAGCCAACCACCAGACACTGAAACTTGGTAGAGATCGCGCAGGAGAGTGATGAGGGTTTTGTGAAGGGACGACCGATTATCGTGGAGTTAGAGTCTGCGTTTCAGTAAAGACTAACCTTTCACAATTAAAAGTGCATTGGAATGCCAAAGGCATTATTAGTCATAATTTACGTAAACCTCATAAATCTACCCACAAAGGAGGGTCGCTGCAATGTTTCAATAATTTATTTAGAATCCAAGTTATAGATACATGGTTGTTCAGTGTCGAATGCAATCATGCTATATAGAATATATAAACAGAAAAGTTGAGAATAGTTTCCATTCTTTCATTCACAAACAACACATCAACAATCTATGTCGTCTAGTTAAGCGATGACCACGATCAATTCTGGGACTCCGGGCTTCGGGAGTTCCAGACTTTCCATACTCTCCTTTCTTCCGGTGTGTCGAATTACCAGACTGTTGCATCTGTTGCCACATAACCTCTCCCGATCAACGATCGAGATTAACCCTGGGACTCCGGGAGTTCTTGACTCAAGAAACTGCAACACAATACCTCCGAAGTACCAAGTCTATGGACTGTAGAATTTGTTTCCACATGTCCTCCGTGATCAACGGTCAAGGAAGACTCCAGCCTTTGGGACTTTGGGAGTCTTTCCACTTGAACACAATTCCTTCGGAGTGCCCATTCTCTAGATTGTAGGATCTGGCACCACGCGTCCACTGTGACTGAGTTACTGTGGGCCCAATCTAGTTAAATACTTCACCAATGTTTTAACTTCTTTATGTATCCCTCAAAGCCCCACCATCCATGCTTGAGAAGAATGTCAAGTGGTAGAATACTAGAAGTGGACACGTGGCCCAATCATAAGGGTGACACGTGTCATGTTTTAACTGGCATTTCAATCTTCCAAAGGTTCTTAACTCACTGAAACATGGCACACATCCCATGTGTCCACATCATCCCAGGCGACGCCAGCAACCCACATCACTTCAGGACTTTGGTACTTCGGGGCTTTGAGAGATTCCACACTAGCACACTCCAATTCTCCCAAGCACCGAGATTCGAATAATCTAATATTCTAACACATGTCTCCTTTAAGGAATGGTCTGGATGAAATCCAGACTTCGGTACTTTGGGAGTTTTCACTCTATCACACCTTATTACTCACAAACATCAAATTCTCGAACTAGCCAATCTATTGACATGTGTCCCTTTTGATGAACGATCTGAATTAACTACGGACTTCGAGACTTCGAAAGTTTTCTCCTTAGCACACTTTGTTTCTCCCAAAGTGTCGAACTTCCGAATTGCTATGAGATCTACGACTCACAATCACTTGCGTGTAGATCTGATGGTTGAGATTTGTTCTTCACCGTTCTGCCTTCCCTCTTGCTCTTGACTCGATCTAACGACTTTGATCTGTCTTGGGCCGATCCAATGGTCTAGCACTTTTCCCCGGATCTACAACGTAGATCCACTCTAGGACTTCGTAGCTTCGATACTTTTTCTTCCTTCTACAACAAGTAACTTAAAGAAACCGGAGCGGCGAAGTCCTGAAGGACCTCAGTGCTTAACCATCATGCTCCTTTTTCTAGATCCGACGGTTGTGAGGGATCCTCCTTCTCCCGAACAGATCCTACGGTCCAAATTATAAACTTTGTGGCCCAATACCATGGTTGCGGTGCTATCCTTCCTCTGTAGATTTTCTTGAATCGTTATACTTCTTGAGCTTTTGAACACAATCCAAGTGTTCACACGATGCCCTCCTGGCACTCAGGAACTCTCTAAACTTCGAATTTTGTCCCTCTTGACAACAATTCACTCTAAAAAAATTTCTTCATTAACTACCTATCCGACCCATCGAGACTCAGTTTTGAAACCATGGCTCTAATACCATTTTGTAATGTCCCCAACCCCCAAATGGTCGGGCAACATCACTATGTAAACATCTCTTACTCCGATACTGTTTTTGTAACATCCTCAACCACCACAGGCCGACCATGCTACCTCATAGATATAACAATTATCATTTTCATATAAATATAAACATAACATATAACATATTCTACTAATACATAGACTAATGCGGAAATAACGGTAAAAGCATACATGTACTAATCACAGGAAAACCCATAAATATAACAACATATACATGCAATACTCATCAATATAGCATGTACAAATACACAACATGTAAATGAATAGAGAAATGGGTACTTATATTTTAATTGAAGTACACCAACTGCGTGTAGACCTTCCACAAACCTCCTAGCCATAGACCACGTTGCTCATCACTCTCAACAATGGGTCACCCTCGAGTTGGGACTAAACTCCACCGGGCAAGGCATTCGTAGGCTAGGCAGGGACAACAGGAAGTTGCACAGTACAACATGAAGGATTTCCTCCAAGGAGACACTTACTCCCACAACTCATAGACTCTCATTCCCCACATGCCTGCCCCACCCCAGGAGTGTACATCTTCACTGTCACACAGTCCATTAGCTCCTACGCCTCCCTTTCTGGGGCTTCAACAACAGGCTAGATCAGGAATTCTTATAGCTCTATAGCTTCTACTGGACTCCCTCAAGGAGAACTCACTTCCTCGACACACTCTCTCACCTGGAGAGAGTTGCTCATAGGCATGACAACCTTCTTCTTCACTCTCGCTCCTCACACATGGGCACGGTGATGGTAGCAACATAACTGGACGTGGGAACGATAATGATGGAAAAATACGCAAGCAAGACGCAGGGTACAAGTGTAGAAAGGGTATCAATTCAGGCTTGTTGCAGAGGTTCATGTGGTTGAGGAATTCAACAAGGCGTACCAAGGTTACCGTGTGCTTGTTGGGTGCGTTGGTGCAAAAATGGCCAAAGGATCCCCAAAAAAGTAAGGATTCCCACTTATATTGCATGTTCTTAAGTTGACACATGACACTCATGAAGCGCATTCCTCTCCATTTGGAGTTCGTTCCCTTTTCCCAAAGGAACTTAGGATACATTCATATCCCACTCACAACATTTAGAATAATAAAATATTATTCTATTGGACTTAAGCTCTTAAGCTTAGCCCCTATTTCCAGCCTCTCAACCCCCTTCCATTACCCAACCTAGTGGAGCTTAGTCCCCCATAACTCTTTCTTCGTGGTCAGTCTACACGCAACAATATTGTTATATTATTAATTATGAATACTTACATGTACAAAACAAGCTCATGGCCTTTAACATCTAGGCTCTCTAGACTAATAATAACATAATCCTACCAACTTACAATTACTTGGCTCACTAGCCTACAAACCAAGTTACAATTCATGATTACAACCAGGGCTCGGCCTTGGGATATTAGAACATTGATACATCATGTGTTTTGAAATGAATGTATTCAAGGAAATTTGGAAAAGGGGCCAATTTCTGATTGTGAAGTTGCTTGGTTCAACATGCAATAATCACCTGATTACACAATCTCTTAATGCTTATTCACAATCATGACTATGGAGCGGATGCCTAAAACACTAAAATGAAGATATCACAGTCATGATTGTTAGTGAACTACATGGTTGACTCTGAACGAGGTAGGAAGCAGGAAATGTGTCTTTCTAATACTCTCATAACTAGAAGGAAAAAACACAAAATTATTTTGTGGATAGTAGATGAACTAGGTTTGTTGCAGAAAGGCAATAAGAGATTATGTTGTGGACAATAGAAGCATTGGGATTGCTTCCAATGTGTTTCAAACCATAGATCTAGTCAATACTAGAGCGGTTAACAACCATGTTTAGTCATGCCAATCCCAATGGTTGGTTTGCTTGCATCTCTCATACCTAGAAGGATAAAATACAAGATTATTTTGTGGATAGTAGATGAACTAGGTTTGTTGCACAAAGGAAATCAAATATTATGTTGTGGACAATAGAAGCACTGGGCTTGCTTCCAATGTGTTTCAAACCAGAGATCTATTCAATACAAATCTAGTCAATTCTAGAGCGGGTAACACCCATGTTTAGTCATGCCAATCCCAATGGTTGGTTTTCCTACATCTCTTGTAACTAGAAGGATAAAATACGAGATTATTTTGTGGATAGTAGATGAACTAGGTTTGTTTCACAAAGGCAATAAGAGATTATGTTGTGGACAATAGAAGCAATGGACTTGCTTCCAGTGTGTTTGGAACCAGAGATCCAATCAATACTAGAGTGGGTAACACCCATGTTTAGTCATGCCAATCCCAATGGTTGGTTTTCCTGCGTCTCTCATAACTAGAAGGATAAAATATGAGATTATTTTGTGGATAGTAGATGAACTAGGTTTGTTGCACAAATGCAATAAGAGATTATGTTGTGGACAATAGAATAACTAGGCTTGCTTCCAATGTGTTTTGAACCAAAGATCTAGTCAATACTAGAGAGGGTAACACCCATGTTTAGTCATGCCAATCCCAATGGATGGTTTGCCTACATCCGTATTCAAATATATTTAGTTGAAGGTAGTTTGATAAATGTGATAGTTTTGAAAATACTTTACATTGTATTAGGAAGGGCTACATCGGATCTGAAATCCTTTTAGGACATGAATGTATGGGAATTGTAAGGGTAATAGTTTGGGTCAAGTGGGGATTTGATAGCTATCTTATGGGGTATTTTTGGAAAGAAGAACTTTGTTTTGATAGTTATCTTATGGGGGTCTTCTTAGGGGGTATTTTTGGAAATAACTCTAGAAAGAGTGATTGGAACTACATTGATTGTATGCCTCAATTAAAATAATGGGCAAAGTTTAGTGAAATTATGAAATCCAAACGGGAAAGAATAGTTTTTTTGTCAATCCCATCAGATTAATGTTAGTGTATTTGTTTTAACCATCTACGATGTTAGTGTATTTGTTTTAACCAATTAATGTTAGTGTATTTTTTTTAACCATCTACCATGTTAGTGTGTTTGTTGAAACCATAGCTATTTCTAAACACACTTGATAAGCTCAAGTAGATTCTCTCTTCAAGTGCCCAACTAATATTAGAAATAAATTTTTTGGGCCTCCTCAATATATATTATTGAGGGATTTCTATGTATTCTAATCAAGAAAAGATCAATAAATAGCTACTTCCCCTCGGGGAGGTTTGGTTTTGTAGACTTTGGCATACCTGTGTCTTTTTCACATGGTATTAGAGCGACTATACAAACTCCTCCTCACTTTTTGTTGAGTGAGTTGTCATTCATCCTTGTTCCCGCAATTGGTGATATCCCTCATTTTGTTTTGGTCTAATAGATTAATTTTGGGTGTGGCTTCTTATTTCAAGTTTGTTGTTTTTCACTCTTGTGATGTCACAGGATTCTTTGAAGTCAACTCCTTCAAATATGAATTTTTTGTGGAGCTGGGCAATAAATATTTGTGTACGAGGTTCGCCTTGATCAAGGATCATTGACTCTGCAACATAATCTATGCTAAAGGATCTGAAATTCCCATCGTGTGGAAGAGTGAGAGGAGGTCGTGGGGGGGATTTTGATCCCTATGATTTGGGCGAGGACGATTTGGGCAAGGACCAAAGCTCCTTCATCGACCCTGCAAAACCTACAAAACGCAATGCCATGGTAGTTGAATCAAAGTCATGTGGAGAACCAAATGCACAAGCCAATTTCCTACGCCTTGTTCAATGGATTCACATTGAGTTGGTGGCCACACCTATAGTCTTCTTCCTAATGAATATTATATTCATGGTCAGGGGTTGAGTTCTTGAACATCCATAGCAACTGCAATTCATGGTCGTTTGTTGTCAGTGATTTTGCTAGATCTGGCAGCCCATCTATTTTTATAACAAAGCCACATGTATACATCCCACATGTATACATCCTGGGTGGGCCTAATGGTTAAGAACATGTCTTTCCTCCTAAGAGGTCACAATTTCAAATCCAGAGGGGGGTAGGGTATGTATACCTCTGTAGACTTTACCAGGTAAATCGTTGGGCAAAGGGGGTCCCTTGTCCCACAAACAAGGGGATCTCATACACCAATTTGGTCTCTAGATTGGCCTTGACCTTAAAAATAGATTATTATTATTATTTTATATATTATTTTCTTCATGGCACTGAGCAGTTTATATTTTAGGGGATTTAAGAAAGATTTTTTTTACTATCCTCTAATAAAGTTGTTTTTGGGAAGCAAGCTTAGTTTCATTTTTAATGAAGCCGATTTCAAATGAATTTGATATTACATAGACACACATTTTGTGTTCTTTTGTATTTTCTGTTGTAAATGGTAGAATCTAGGACTGTTGAGCTCCTAACTCTCCATAGCTATCACACATGGAAACTGAAGATGCAACAGTTGTTGCAATCAAAAGGGCTTTGGCAAATGTTAGTTGGGGCTCAACTTGATGGGCCTCATTGGTTTGCATGTCAAATAGTTTGTTGTTCCACATTGTCGATTGTAAAACTCTGAAGCAAGCTGGGACAAGTTGGCCTCCTTATTTGGTAAAGTCAACGAATTTCAAGCCCTACAGTTGGAAGCAGAATTGTCATCGCTTGCACATGATGAGCATGAGTCTATTAAAGATTATCTTGCCAAATTCAGGTCATTAGTGGTACAACTTAAAGGGCATGGAAAAACAAAATCCAATGAGCAATGCATTTTTCTTTATTCTATCCAAATTGAAAGGTCCTTATCAAGTATTTTCTTCTAAATTTTATTATATGATGGATGCACTAGGAGATGAATTTAAAATTTCTTCTTTCGATATTTTTTGTGAGTGCCTCACAACAGAACAATCCAAGCTTATGCAACTTCATGATCTTTCAAACTCTAACAATCAATCTCTTTTGGCCCATACCTCCAAATTCAAGAAGAATGGATCATATAAAAAGAAGAAAGACTATGCACAAGGTGGTGAGACTCCCTCCAAACCTCAACAAAAAAACAAAGCATCTCCACCTTCCAAGTTCGGTGAGTCTTCCTCCAAGAAAAAAAAGAAAAAATCAGATTAATCTTTCAGATTTTGCGATGGTCTAGGGCATCCATAATCAAAATGTTGGAAGAAACTTGAGGCATTGAATGAATCCATGCAACAACCAATTTTTTTTTGTCCAAACCTTCTTCGATGGGTAAAGGGCATGCCTTATCTGCTCGGGCCTTGTATCCATCTTCGTGTAGTTGGATATTTGATTCAAGTGCATCTCATCATATGATTCATTCATGTACTTCCTTCAACATTTGATTGTAGTATTTCTCATATTTCTTTTGGAGACTTTACACATCTTAATGTTTTAGGATCAGGAACAATGCAATTATATGAAGGGTGCATCAATAATGTATGTCGTTTTCCTAACATATCTGCTAATCTACTCTAAATTTGTCAAATTTTCCATTCTGCTGATGAGAAAACAATATTGTTCTCTCCTGATGATGTAGTCATCTAAGAATTGCAAAATCTTGACATTATTGTTTCCTTAGGAAAAGTTGATCATAGCTCTAGATTGTATAGGTTTTCTAGTTTTGAGTCTTTTTTGGATTCCTCTTTCATTGCACGTGATGATTTTTTTAGTAAGCTTTGGCATGAAATATTTGGACATGTAAAATATAGGTATTTGTAGCAGTCGATCACACAAAAAATTGGTTCATGGACTTCCTAAAGTTTCTTGTACTAATGGAGTTTGTCCAGGATGTGTTCTTGGAAAACAACATCAAGATCCTTTTCCAAAAGGAAAATCATTGCGTGCTACAACACCTATTGAGTTGGTATATAGTAATCTCATGATTTTTCCAACTCGCTCATTTTCAAGGGCTAAGTATGAAATTACTTTCATTGATAACTTCTCACGACACTCTTGAGTGTACTTTCTTAAGTTCAAGAGTGAGGTCTTTGCCACTTTCAAGACCTTCAAGGCTTTTGTTGAGAAGCAGTGCTCTCATTCCATCAAGAATCTGTGCACAAATAATGGGGGGAGTATGTCAGTCGGGCATTCAAATATTTTTATAGAGAACATGGTATTTTGCATTAGCATTTTGTTCCCTACACCCCTCAACAAAATGGTGTTGCTGAAAGAAATAACAGGACATAGAAAGAAATGGTGAATTTCATGATTCAATCCAAGAACATGTCATCTTCCTTTTGCGTGGAAGCAGTGAACTGTGCCAATTACATTCAGAATTGAATGCCTCACAAAGAAGTGTTGCATATGAATATAGAGGAAGCTTGGAGTCATTTTAATCACGATGTCTCTACTTTTAGAGTACTTGGCAGTGCGACATGGGCATTAATTCCAAATGAAAAGTGAAAAGTTATGGAAAACAAGAGCCAACCAATGATATTTTTTGGCTACTATGAAGCCATGAAAACATATAGGTTATTTGATCCTATTAATAATGATGTTTTGTTTCGTAGGAATGTCCATTTTGATGAGCATTTCAAACACTCTTTTGACCCTAATCTCTCCATAAATCACCATGTGACGCAACACCCCTACCTCAACAAGTTCTGCATGACCTCCCAGTCTAAGGATCGTTCTTAATCTCCCCCTTGAGTTTGATTGACTCTTTGATTCCCCGTAGGAATCTCTAACCCACAAATGTTTATCCACATGTCCTACTTAGGAGCTACGCCTGTGCGAACAAGCACTAAGCGCCAAATCTCATCCACACGATCAACTGATGTGACCACACTCTTTAACCGAAAAGGTATGTTAGGTTTTGTGACTTCGTGACCTTAGTATGAATATCTGGCTCTTTCAATCCTTAAAACCCTGAAAGGCTAACGGGTACTTTAACTCCTCCCTTGACTTTTTCTTGACATGACCCTCCACTGCGACCTAGGGCCAAATCTTTCGTCACTTCGGAATTTTTTGTATCGACAATTTGAAATGCAACAACACCCTTCACCGATGGCCGAAATCGTGATGATTCCTCATCACGATCGACAACTCTGATATTCACATGATCTGACAGTCCTGCTTCTATCAGGACGTCGTGAATAGGAAGTTTACAACTCTCGACTCCGAGTCACAACATCCTTCACGCCTTAAATTATGAAACGATGAATTCAAGCGTGAGATCAATGATCCTCGTTGATCCGGATCCAACGACCACTACCCCTCCTAGGCTTATGAGTGTTAAAAGACACTCAGCCTTAATCTTCCCACTGATCTATAAGATCCAACAGCCCACAGAACTTCGACAATTCTCCCTCAGAGAATTTTGACCGTTCGTTCAGACTCCTCAAAGATTTCTGCCCAATTACCTCAGCGTCTTCTCCCTTCTAAAATTGGCTTCCTCGAGGCGACTTCAGACCTCGTCTTTCCTTTAACTTCTCTCAATTCCCTATCCTTCCCGAGCTTGATCTTTTCTATGGATTCAATACTTCAAGAGGACTCTTGAACGCACTCCTTGCGAAATTCACAATAACCTTTGGTTATTCACCACCTCCAATTCTATGCACTTCTCTGCAACAATAGTTCTTCAACCTTCTTCCCTAGTTGGTAAAGTCTAAGACTTCCATGGCCTGTGCACACCTTGCACAACTCTTGTGCTACACTTGCACTTCGGCTGGTATAAGAACAACGATATCCCTCCTGAGATTTTCTGAGATAAAACTCAGAACTTCGTCAACGCACTCCAAGTGGACTCTCACTGGACTCGTTGCAGGATTTCTCAAGAAGAGAAACAATTGAAACTTATACTTCTCCCCTCACAGACTTCATACATTCGACATGAAATCAAGATCATACACACACATAGGATTGAAACAAATGCATAACAGAGAATATAAACAAACTGTAAACATACCATTCAATGGATACAAGCAATATTCATCACAACACCATGAAATTGGATCAAAGCTTCCTTATATTTAATAAAGGTGCATATGTACATGGGCTCAATAGAAACAACTATCTTCTTATACAAACTTCTACACTCTATGTTCTTCTGCGCTCTCCTATTCTCTTGCTCTCCAGCTTACAATTGAGAATTCATTGATACAATACAATACCTACGAGGGAGCTTTCTAGATTTTTCCATCCTACATCTCTAACTATCTAATCGGAATGAAAAGCTACCTACTTTACATTCATTATAATTAAATGACTCCATATCCAACAGATAAGAGCAATGCTCAAGATTTGTTTACAATCTCCAAAACATAAATGCAAATACATCCCTATAGATATTACATTAATTTTCCTTTATTTAAATTCAAAATGTTCTCAAAATGTGCGTTGCTGCAATTCCATTTGTCCTTCACCTTTTGCGCTTGCTTTGTTGTCTCGCTTACGATGCTCCTGCATCATACTCACTTGGTTGAAAAATTCATGGACTCTTGTTCATGAGCTCCTGCATTTTCTGTTCATGTCTTTGGATATCTACTTCACTTTCCCAACTAGCATCCTCAATCGGTTGTCCTTTCCATTTTATCAAATACTCAAAATAACTCTTTCTCTGGGTCTTCTTCCCAACCCTTTAGTCAATTATCCTTTCCATCTGCGGCTTTTCAGCTACAGGTAGTTGTTTAACCCATTGAATTTCTTTTTGGCTCTCTTCTCCCACTTCATCTGGTCTGTAAGGATATAGATCCGCTACATTGAATATGGGTGATATTCCTACCCCATCCGGTAATTCTATTTCATAAGCATTAGTGGCCCTATATTTTCATCTTTAGATTATTATACATTCCCCTTGGGAATATTTCTTTCCTCAGGTGAGCTAAGACCAAATATCCTACTTCAAACTGAAGTTTTCACCTGTGTTGATCTGCTCTGCACTTATATTCCTGGTTGGAATTCTGCAATCGCTCCCTGATTTTGTTGTGGAGCTCTTGCATCTCTGCTGCAAAATATTCAGCGCTAGCACTACAGAATTACTTCTGCTCTAAGCCTTTCAACTTAGATACTCCTCTTGGTTTCATTCCATATACTACCTGAAATGGGCTCTGTCCTGTAATCCTATTGGGTGAATCGTTATATGCAAATTATGCCTCTGGAAGAACCTGATCCCATTGGCTATGGTGTTCAACTACCAAAATTCTCAATAAGTCTCCCAAACTCCTATTCACTACCTCAGTCTGTCCATCCGTCTGAGGATGATATGATGAGCTAAAAGATAAATTCGTCCCCAATTTATTCCATAGGGTCCTCCAGAAATGACCAACAAATTTGGTATCTCGATCTGAAACGATACTCTTGGGTAAGTCGTGAATTCTAACAACTTATTTGAAAAATAGGTTTGCAATGTGAGTCGCATCACTAGTTTTCTAACATGGTATGAAGTGTGGAATTTTTGAAAATCTATCGACTACCACAAATATGGAGTCACAACTCCTCTGTTTCCTCGACAGTCCCAACATGAAATCCATGCTTACCGCATCCCACGCCCTCTCTGGTACTGGAAACGATTATTACAACCCTATATTCTGTCTTTTCCCCTCTGTATGCTGAAAAATTCTACATGTGTTGAAAAAATTCTTGACATTTGTCGTCATCCCTAGCCAATAGTATGATCCATTCAATTGTGCAAAAGTCTTATCATTCCCTAAATGTTCAGCCAATCCCCCACTATGTTTTTCCTTCAAGAGGTTCTCTCGCATAGAGAATTTTGGTATACACAACTAGTTTCCCCTGAACAAAAGTCCATCCTAAATCAAGTATTCAGTCCATTGGCTTATGTCTCTGAGAATTGGATTCTCACATGCTTCATAGGCTTCTTTAAAATCTACATCATCTTTGTACATCTCTTTGAAATTGTCAAAACCTAAAGTTTTCACTCTAAACTCCTACAGAATCAAACATTTCCTTCTCAATGCATCAACAACTCTGTTAGCAATTCCAGAAATATGATTTATAACAAAAGTAAAATTTTGCATATATTCAACCCATTTTGCATGCTTCTGGTTCAATTTCTCCTATCGAGTTACGAATTGTAAAGCATGGTTATCGCTATACAAGACAAACTCCTTTGGAACCGAGTAATGCCTCCACTTCTTCAGTTCTTGTATGACTGCATAGAAATCTTTATCATATGTAGAATATTTCATCTTGGTCTCGTTCATCTTCTCACTGAAGTATGCAATGGGCTTGTTGTCTTGACTTAAGACCGCTCCAATCGCAAATCCACTTGCGTCACATCTTACCTGAAATGTTTTGTTGAAATCTGGCAGAATCATAACTGGTTGTTTAGTTATCTTATCCTTCAGCAACTTAAAACTTTTCTCTGCTTCTTCTATCCAATGAAAATATTTGTGTCTTTTCTTGACCGTGTCCATCATTGGTGCACATATCCCGCTAAAATTTCTAATGAACTTCCTGTAAAAGTTGGCTAACCCATGGAAGCTTCTGACTTCAAAGATACTCCTTGGCGATGACCAATCTTTGAATTCTCTTACCTTCTCCGAATCCATCTTCAATTCATTCGAAGAGATTACAAAACCCAAATAAATGAGTTATGTTTTCATGAAAGACAACTTCTTTAAATTTATCAGCAATTTCTCTTGCTGTAAACTCCTCGTTACTGCAGCTAAATGATTCATATCTTCTCCTTTAGTCTTACTAAATATTAGTATATCATCAAGATATACGATTACAAATTTTCCAATGAAATATTTCAAGACTCTGTTCATCAATCTCATAAAATTACTTCGCACATTCGTCAAACCAAATGGCATGAAAAGCCATTCATACAATCCTTCATTTGTTTTGAATGTTGTCTTCCATTCATCTCCTTCCCTCATTCTAATATGGTGATATCCACTTTTCAAGTCAATCTTTGAAAAAAACTTTGCTCCACTCAAGCAATCCATCAAGTCATCCATCCTGGGTAAAGGAAATCTATACCTGATGGTGATTTTGTTTATAGCCCTTGATTCTGTATACATTCTCCATCCACCATCATTCTTCGGACTTAACATTGTAGGTATAGTGCATGGACTCAAGATTTCTCTAATCAACCCTTTATCCATCAAATCCTGAACTTGCTTCTTGACCTCTTCATTCTCTTGCGGAGTCAATCTGTACGTTGCCTTGTTTGGTAAACTTTCTCCGGGTATAAGGTCGATGTGATGACTTATGCTCCTGATGGGCGACAATGAACAAGGTAATTCTTCTACCACTATATCAGCGAAATTCTCTAGCAGTTCCTAAATTTCCTCAGGTAGATCGTCTATCTTGGTACTAGCTAAGATGACTCTAGGTTTTTTGACCACAACAAACTGCATTTCCTCATATTTATTGACTTCCTCAAGAAGCTCCTTCCCACTCATGAGAAGTATAGTATTTTTCATCTCTGTTTTTACCTCCTTGTCTTTAATTGGTAGCAACATATGCGTTCTACCATTCTTCTCCAAGGTGTAAGTGTTCTTTCTCCCTTCATGAACAACATTTATGTCATATTGCCATGGTATCCCCAACAAAAGATGATAGACATCCATGGGAATAACATCACATAAAATTTCATCCTTATATCCCCCTATATTAAATTCAACTAAACATTGTTTAGTGACAGTTACTTGATGCCCCTTTTGTAACCACGAGACTTTGTATGGGCTCAGATGTGTAACAGTCTCCAATTCCAACTTCTCCACCATTTCTGTGGATACTAAATTATATGTGCTTCCACTGTCCACTATTACCTTGCATACCCTGTCCTTGGTCTCGCAAGCACTCCTAAATAAACTGTTCCTCTAGACTGAATTTTATATCTCTTTCTCTGGTTTTAAGAGAATTTTCCTCATCATTAGTTACCTTCCACCTTTTGCATCTTCTGCCTCAACATTTCTCCCTTGTGCTTCTGAAATGTGAGCTTCGCTTCTGTCTCTTTTTCTATCGAGGCATTCAAAAGACTTGTGTCTGATTTTTCCATAGACAAAACACTTTATTTCACCTCCTCGGCCTCTTCCTCTTCCTCTTGCTCGCAGAAAAGTATTTATGTTGGCATATTGTCTCCCCTATGAACTTCCTCCTCTTTCTAGGTGAGTATGATGTTTCTTTTCTTCCTCCTTAGGCTTTTGTACCCTATCCTGGGCAATTGCTTTGCCTCTATTCTGACTTCGACCTCTGCCTCTTTCACCTCTCTTTCGGGCCAATTTCTCTTCAGCCTTCAGAGCAATCTAATAAGCATCTTCCACATTTATAATCATTACCATGCTCATCTCATCTTGAATGTCATATCTCATACCATTCATGTATCTGGCGACCTTTTCATCATCACTTTCTAGATGACCTGCTCTAATGTTTATCCTGTAGAAATCTTCAGTGTATTCCTTCACTGTCATCCCCTTCTGTCTCAATATTTATCGCGAGTAAGCCAATGGGAGGAATGATAGCAATAATTTTAGATCATCGTTGTAAGGACCTTTTAGAGGGCACACATATTTTCTACAACATCGCTCCATTTGCGAAACCCATGGAACGATCTCATTGAAAATTCATGGAGTGATCTCGTTGAAAAATTGTTGAAGGTCATTTAATTTAAAGTTTGTATTATTATGAATGTGAGGTATATTCATAAAGGTATGAAGGTGGATTTTTCATTATTCACATGAAACAAATGGGTGGATGTCCTTAAAGAAGTCTTTGAGGTGGACATTGTTTTTTTTGGTTAAAAGGTTTTAAATTGTATTATATATTAAATATTTTTGGGATTTAAACCTTTTAATTAATATCTTTTAGTGTTCAACCTTGAAATTATATCATTGTTCCTCCATAGTAAAAATCTTGGTTTTATAAGCTATAGATTTTTGGGAGAATCATGCTAATAGAAAACGTGCAAAGTTCAAAGTTTGAGGTGGAGAAATTCAACGAAAAGAATAGCTTTGAGCTATGGAAGCTCAAGATGATGGATTTTCTTGTGCAACAAGGATTGCAAAAGGCGTTAGCAAGCAAGAAAAATAAACCGACAAGAATGATGGATGAGGACTTGGAAGATCTCAATGCAAGAGTTCTCAGTACCATTCGTCTGTGTCAAGAAGATGATTTTTTGTTTAAAATCACTGAAGAGGAGACAACAACGAGCTTATGGAACACACTAGAAATACTATACATGAAAAATTCCTCGATGAAAGAAATCTTCTTGAAGAGGAAATTTTATAGCTTACTGATGAAAGAAGGTAAAAAATTTGTTGATCATTTAAATGTTTTCAATACTTTGATCTGTCAATTATCTAGCATGGAAGTAAATACAAATATGAGGAAAAAGAAGTCACACTATTTTGTTCATTACCTAAATATTGGGATCATTTAGTCACATCTATGTGGTTTAGCACAAGAGACTCTATTGATTATGATATTGTTGTGGGAGATTTTTTCACTGAGTAGATGAGGAGAAAATCCAATCAAGAAACCTCAATGTTAGAAGCAACAATGGTCAGGGGTCGATCCAAAGAAAGAGGGAAGAATCAGAGAGGTACATCAAGATATAAGTCAAAATGGAAGAAGGGTAAGCTAAAATATTGGTTATGTGGAAAATATGGGCATCTCAAGAAGGATTGTTGGAAAAGAACACAAGCATCCAAAGAGGACTCCACAAAGGAAGTGAATTCAGTCGCAACAAGTTTAGGTTCAAGTATGGTTGATGAGGTATTATCTACTTGTAATGTTTCACAACATCGCCAGGATTGGTTAATAGACTCTGGTGCTTCTCATCATATGGGTCTTCATAGGATTTGGTTTTGAACTTACCAATCTATAGATGATGGTGTTGTTTTTATGGGAAATGACATTTCTTGTAAAATTATTGGGATTGGTAGTATCAAGGTTAAAATGTATGATGGTACTATAAGAATGTTAACATATGTGAGGCATGTACCCAAACTTAGAAAAAGATTAATATCTTTGGGAGCTCTATATTCTGGTGGTTATAAATGTACAGTTCAAGGTGGAGTACCGAAGGTGTCCAAAAGCATCTTAGTAGTCATGAAGGCTAAAAGGATCGAGAATCTTTATCAGCTAGAAGGAAGAATTAAATCAGATCAAACAACGGTAGTATCTAAAAGTGCAAGTGATTCTACTCATTTATGGAATCAATTTTTTGGGTCATATGAGCAAGAAAAGGATTAAGGTACTGGTAGATCGTAAGTTACTTCTAAACTTAAAATATCTGAACTTGAATTTCTGCAAGCATTGTGTTTTTGGAAAACGGTGTAGACAAAAGTTTAAAACATGAAGACATATAAGTAAAGGTATCCTTGATTACATTCATTCAGATGTTTGGGGACCATCCCCTACAATTTGTTTTGGAGGGTCATCATGTTTTGTAACATTTGTAGATGATTACTCTAGAAAGGTGTGGATCTATTTACTTAAAAGAAATTTTGATGTATTAAATTCTTTTAAGAAATTTAGAGCTTTGGATGAAAAGAACACTGATAGGTAAATCAAGTGTTTAAGAACATATAATGGAGGTGATTTTACATCTTTGGAATTTGAAAACTATTGCAAGGAAGTTGGGATCGAAAGACATAAAACCATGGTCTATACTCCTTAGCAAAATGGTGTTGTTGAACACACGAATAAGACTCTTCTAGAGAGAACAAGGACCATACTCAATAATGCCAATTTGCAGCAGGAATTGTGGGAAAAAATAGTTCTTACAACATGCTATCCAGTAAATCGGTCACCATCAATTGCAATAAACTATAAGATTTCAGAAGAGGTATGGACAGGTCATTCGTGTGATTATTCAAATCTAAGAATATTTGGCTGTGATGCTTATGCTCTTATTTCTAAAAATCAACGTTCTAAGTTAGATACTAGATCAAAGAAATATGTCTTTCTTGGTTATGGTGATGGAGTTAAGGGATACAAATTGTGGGATCCTACTGCCCACAAACTCATCATAAGTAGATATGTAGTATTTGATGAATCTTCACTCATATAATCATATATGGTAGATGTTGAAATGAGATAAGAAGAGGTACCACAAACTTAGAAAGTTCAATTGGAGACTAATCCATCTTTAGCATGAGCATGAAGAAGTTCAGAGGAAGAAGATGAGGATGCAAAAAATATCTAGGAAAATGTGGATATGCCTCAACCATCTCTAAGGAGATCTAGATGGGTCACGAATACTCCTACAAGGTATGACAATTATGTTTCATCCGTGTCTTTGATTTCTAATGATGGGGAACCTATTTTTTATCAGGAAGCGATGGATGGTACTAAAAGTGCTAAACGGAAAGAAGCTATGAAAGAAGAAATGGATTCCTTAGAGAGGAATAAAACATGGGACTTGGTAGAAATTCCAAAGGATGGGAAATTTGTTGGTTGCAAGTGGGTCTACAAACTGAAAAAAGGTGTTGATGATAAAGTTGAGAGGTACAAATCTAGACTAGTAGCAAAAGGGTATTCTCAAAAGAAAGGTATTGATTTCCATGATTTTTTTTCACCAATTGTTAAGATTGTTTCAATTCGTGTTGTGTTAGCACTAGTTGCTTTACTTGATCTTGAATTAGAGCAGCGAGATGTTAAAACAATGATTTTAAATGGATATTTGGATGAGGAAATGTATATGAAACAACCAGAAGGGTTTGTTCAAGATCGCAATAAAATGTTTCTTTGCAAACTCAAGAAGTCATTGTATGCCTTGAGATATTCTCCTAGGCAATGGTACAAGAAGTTTGATTCCTTCATGGTGAGACAATTTTTTTCACGAAGTGATTATGATCATTGTATTTACTTTAAAAAGTAGGAAAATGACATATTCATTATTTTGGTGTTATATGTTGATGATATGCTTGTTGCAAGAAAAAACATGGTTGAAATCAACCTGTTAAAGGATCAGTTGGCTAGGACATTTGATATGAGGGATATAGGAGCAACGAAACAAATCTTGGGCATGGAGATACATAGAAACAAGAAAAATGGTAAGTTGTGGTTATCACAATAGAAGTATGTGGAGAAAATACTTATGATATTCGGTATGAATAATGTGAAACCAATAAAAATCCCTTTGGCTTCTCATTTTAACCTTTCTTCAAGTTTATGTCCTAGTAATGATGAAGAAAATGAGTATATGTCTCGTGTACCATATGCTAATGAAGTAGGAAGTTTGATGTATGCGATGGTAAGTACTAGACCAAATATTTCACATGCAGTTGGTGTTGTCAACAGTTACATGGAAAATCCACATAAAGAGCATTGGGAAACAATGAAATGGGTGCTTTTGTATCTTAGGGGCACAAGTAATTATTGTATCACCTATAATGGTTGCAGTGATTTAGTTTTTGGTTATGTAGATTTAGATTTTGCAAGTGACTTGGAGAAAAGGAGATCAACTTTAGGATATGTCTTTACTCTTGTAGGTGGACCTGTTAGTTGGATGTCAAAGCTTCAAAAAATAGTTTCTTTATCCACTACTAAGGAAGAATATATAGTTGTCTCACATGATTAAATAGGTTAAATTATGAAATCAAATCCATTCCTCGCCTATCAAATCTCTTAACATATTTGGGTTTCGATTACCTCAGATTAAATCTTCAAAGATAGAAACCATAAATTATATAGTACCTATGAAAATTTGAATACCACTACCACAGTAATGACTGCCCAAATAGCATTGGCCCCAAGAAATCCATTGGATAAAATACCTGTGAAACAGTAAGAAGAAACAACACATGGTGCAAATCCAACCTTCAAAGCATGTATAATTTTGTGTGGGCCGTCTTTACCCATTTTCCAAGCTTGTTTGAAGAAAGACACGAGCGATAAAGTCCTCTAGTTTTTGAAATTCTTAGGACATGGAGGAATATTTTCATTATCAATATCCATCTTGAACTCCTTGGAATATTCATAATCCAAATTACTGTTTAGAGACTCAGTTGGCTCAGTTGGATAGGACATTTGATATGAAGGATATAGGAGCAACAGAACAAATCTTGGGCATGGAGATACATAGAGACAAGAAAAATGGTAAGTTGTGGTTATTACAACAGAAGTATGTGGAGAAAATACTTATGAGATTCGGTATGAATAATGTGAAACTAGTAAAAATCCTTTTGTCTTCTCATTTTAACCTTTCTTCAAGTTTATGTCCTAGTTATAATGAAGAAAAGGAGTATAGGTCTCGTGTACCATATGCTAATGGAGTAGAAAGTTTGATGTATGCGATGGTAAGTACTAGACCAGATATTTCACATGCAGTTGGTGTTGTCAGCAGATACATGGCAAATCCACATAAAGAGCATTGGACAACAGTGAAATGGGTGCATCAGTATCTTAGGGGCACAAGTAATTATTGTATCACTTATAATGGTTGCAGTGATTTAGACTGTGGTTATGTAGATTTAGATTTTGTAGGTGAATTGGACAAAAGGAGATCAACTTTAGGATATGTCTTTACTCTTGTAGGTGGACCTGTTAGTTAGATGTCAAAGCTTAAAAAAATAGTTGCTTTATCCACTATTGAGGAAGAATATATAGTTGCCTCACATGATTGCAAGAAGGCAATTTGGTTAAAAGGTTTGTTGGACATGAGTTTGGAAGGATGCGGGACAAGGTGAAACTATTATGCGATAGTTAAAGTGCTATTCATTTGGATAAAAATCTAGCTTATCACAGTAAGACAAAGCATATTCTTATTAAATACCATTTTGTAGGACAGGTTATTGATGAAGGTGGAGTGGCTCTGGAAAATGTCCATACAAAAGAAAATTGTGTGGACATGTTCACGAAACCAGTATTGTTAGAGAAGTTGCAATTGTGTTTGGCTTCTCTTGGCTTGCAGGAAACGTGATGAATAAATTTGGGCATGATATATCCTTAATGTGAAGGTGGAGATTGTTGAAACGTTCCAACTAATTTCCCATGATTATTTGGATATGGGCGGATTTATTGTCTCTCACTACTCTGCAGTTAGCTTAACCAAATCAACTAAAAATATATTATGGACATGCGTTACTGTTTGATGAGTTTGTGTAACTGTTTGATAGATGACATATACCTATGCATGCTCGTAGAGGCAAAGTAGAGAGTGTGGAATGAGTGTGAGGAAATGGTTGTAAGTTTGTTCTGGTTGTTGTAATTCTCCCTTGAACAATAAGAATATTGATTATCATTGCCCCGAGGAGATTTCCCTTTTAAAGAGTTTTACCAGGTATATTTTTTTGTTCAATTGTGTGATTGCTACTATGTCTTGTTATTTTTCCATTAATATGTGTTTTTTTATGCTTCCGCTATCCAACATAGGTAAGCACATCACAAAATGGAGAAAACAAATTAGATGACGATGGAATTCACACTTATGATTTCATTAAATCTTTCAATCATGTTCAATACCTTTCCATTCAAGTACTCATCAATAATCTTCCTGCAACAAGAAGCACAATAGCTACATTACAAGTAGAACTATATTTACAATGTATAACTCTCAATTGACAGGATCCTTAGCCTTTCCTTAGCCCTCACTGTAAAGATCCAAATTTTCCCACAATATATATTTTGATACTTAAGCTTTTGATAAAAGCACAAAAAATAGAAAAATACATGCAAATAAAATAATGAATGCATGGCATAAAAATTGAAAATAGAGTTTTCCCCTAAATCACTGTGTTAGGTTCATATTTGGCTGAACGAGAAGAAATTGAAACATAAGGTTGCTGCAAAGCGACGATGATGGAAGCCTCTTCAAATACATGCGATCTATTTGTTTGAGTTTTTGGCTACATTTTGTTGATAACTAAATGAAGAAAAGATAGAAATATATTTTATAGCCATAAATGGCCCAAGTCAACTTATGATGATTTTTGTTTTCACCCACAGGAGTAGGATACCAAAGAATAGACGGTGGAGAGTTCTTCGTGATCCCCATTTCAACAAGTATGCGACGCAGAACGACGATAAGATATTTCAATCCATATTTCAAAATAAGTTGATGGATGGAATTTTCAAAGATTCGATGAAAGAACTTGAGAAGCTGTTATGGACAAAAGGTGCCGATTGGAACAATTTCAAAATGGCCGATGAACTAAATTAGAAAAGTGTGAAGCAGATATATTGGTCGGTCAAATTTTCAAGGGAAATTTAGAATGGTGTTGTTTAGTTGTTCTATGAAATTAGTTTTTTTTGTTAGAATTTGGTGATATACATTTATATACATTTATATGAATCATTATTTTTTATTATTTAAAATCCATTTTTGAATGTAGAAATAAATGGATTTAGCTTGCTGAAAAATACCTAAAGTATTTTGATTATAAAATATAATCACTCAAATCTACTAATCTAACAATTTCTTGCGAGATTTCGAACAAATATCCTAAAAAAAAATCATTTTGTAAAAGGTTTACTATATGAATTATTTATGATACAAAATTTAGATGATTTTTGCTTGAAAATAGAGAAAAAAAGTTAGGTAACAAAGTCCTTCATTTGAGTGCACATCGAACAATTTCGAATTAAATAGCAGCAAAAGCGCTAAAAATTTCAATAAAAGCCCTTCCAATTGAATCTGTAGGTATAAATCCACACGATAATGTGGATAGCATGAGTCTAAGTAACCAACAAGGTTCCATTCTTAGCGACTTCCAATGTATACTCGACAACTTTTTCAAATGTCTCTGCTTGGTTGTGGTTGTACATGTTAATCACCTTTAACCTATTCAATATGTATTTGTTAGCCTCTATACCATCTCGGAAATGTAGAGGTGAGATTAGAGATTGAATATTGTGCGTACTCCTAGATTTTAATGGATAAATATGAATATTGTGTGTCCGATTTTAATGGTTAGAAGTGTTTTGCAGACACATCTTAACTTTTTATTTCAAATTGGTTTCTTTTTAAAGTTTAACAACTTCAACTTTTAAATTGATATGCACCAAAAGGTATTGGGTGAATTGTTAACTTTTTGAAAAGGGTTTTGGTTTGGTTGAATTTTTAAACATAACTTTTTCTCAAAATATAATATTTATTAAAAATAATAATAATTTAAATTTTAAAATGATAATTTGACTAAATAATCTAAATTGATAAATATCAAATATTGAACATAGTTATTATTATAAGAGGCTTGTCTTGTTTGTTACAAATATAGTTATTATTATTTATAAAATGTCAATGGCATTTTGTCCATCAAATACAATGGCATTTTGTCCATCAAATACAATGTATATATTTCACTTCTCATAAGAGGGTTTACACAACATGCCATTCAACTTTGATTGACCTCTACAATATAACATAAGAGTCTTTAAAACACACAAAATTTTATTGTTTATAGATAAAAAAAAATATAGAGACAAATTCATAATCAAAGACAAATGTCTCACACACCACTTCATTTCATTACTAAGATAACCAATACATTTATAGCATTGCAAGACTCTTCTAGATTCGCACATGGTGGATGTGACATTCTTATTATAACAAATACAACTCACATCTTCTAGATCTATGACAACTCACACAATCTAGATCTATGACAACTCACACCAATAAATCATACTTTGAAACTCACACTCATTTCTATGTTAATCCAAGATTCTCCCTTAATGGAGAAATGGATTATGTACAACACCTAACTTGTTTCTAAAGACTTCAAAATTGATCTTTCCAACATGCTTAGTAAATATATCAACTACATTATCACTTGTATTACAATAAATCAGTTCAATTTCCTTGGACTCAATCTTCTCTCTCACAAAGTGGTGTCGTATCTCAATATGTTTTGTTCGAGAATGAAACATTGGATTATGTGTCAATTTGATAGAACTTTGATTATCACAATTGATGCATGTTGGTCATTTTTCTTCTCTCCAACATCTTCAAGAATTCGCCTCAACCAAACTACTTCACAGGTTGCATTGGACAAGGCTTTGTATTCATCTTTTGTTGAATACAAAGAAACAATTGATTGTTTCTTGCTACTCCATGACATGTGAATCCTATATTGAATGCATAGCATGAGGTAGACCTTCTTTCATCAGGATTTCCATCCCAATCTGAATCAGAATAACCCGCTAACTCAACATCATATTCATTAGTATACATAATACCAAAACTGATTGTTCCTTTCAAGTAGTGGAGGACTTTCTTTACAACTTTCCAGTGAATTTCATAAGGCTTAGCCATGAACTGACTAAGGATGCTAACTAAATATGCTATGTCTGTTCTGGTAGTGATGAGATAGTTCAAACTTCCCACCAGTTGAAAATACAAGGTACCATTTACCTCTTTAGTTTCATCATCATGGGATAACTTAGCATTCTATTCTAGAGGAGTTCACACTTCCTTACATTCACTCATATTGAACCTTTTAAGGATTTCCCTCTTGTATTTACTTTGTGTGATGAGTGTTTTATCAGACTCCCTCCAAACTTCAAGTCCTAAACACTAATTCAATTCACCAAGATCTTTCATCTCAAATTCTTGTGACAACTGAATTTTAATTTCATCAATTAACATAGATGCACTTCCTGTGATGATAAGATCGCCTTCATATAAGGATATTAAAGAAACATTTCCTTCTTCATCTTTTTTAATATACAAGTTAGGATCACCTTTTCTTTTCACAACACCTTTCTGATAAAAGAAGGAATCTATCTTTACATAACATGGTTTATGGGCCTGTTTCAAACCATATAAGGTTTTCTTTACAAATCCTTTGGTTGAACCAAATAAACTTCTTCTTTTAAATCTCCATTCAGAAAAGTAGATTTGACATCTAATTGATGTATTTTCCAATTATGTTTTGTAGCTAATGCAATCAATAATGTAATTGTATTCAACTTAGCCACATATGTAAATGTATCTTCATAATCAATTCCCTCTTTTTGTGAAGAGCATTTTGCAACTAGTCTTGCCTTATATTTATCAATACTACCATCTAATTAAACTTGGATTAGTACAACCATTTTCTTTCCATGGGGACTTTGTTTTCAAGAAGTTATACTAACTCCCATGTTTGATTATTGATAATAGAATCATATTCTTCATTCATTGCATTTATCCATTCTTAATGTTCTTTAGCTTGTTCATAGTTTACAGGTTCTACAACATTCATTACATGGGACATCAATGCATAATATTTATACCTTAAAGGTGGCTGAGTTTTTCGTGATGACCTCCTTGGTCCTTCACTACTTCCATCTATTCTTCTTCTTTGTGGTGATTCTTCTCCACTTCTTGGTGATTCATGGTTGTTTGAAGTTTCCATAATGCTTTCATTATGTTCTTTTAACCATTATGTTATTTTATGTTCCTATTTAACCATTGCATCTATTTTTACATAATAATCAATGTCATTAGAACTATACCAAACATCAGTATAATTCATTTTATCAACTTTATCTGCATTCTCATTAAACACCACATCTCTACTTGCAAGCAATTTATGAGAACTGGGATCAAACAACTTGTATGCTTTTTAATCAGTACAATAGCTAACAAATATGCACTTAACTGATTTTGCATCAAGTTTTCTTCTCTCGTCTTTTGGAACATGTGCAAAATCCTTGCATCCAAATACTCTTAAATGATTGACTTATGGTTTATAACAATGAAAAAATTCAAAAGGAGTTTGAAGATACAATATTTTAGTTGGACTCCTATTTTTTAAATAAACAATAGTATTAATGGCTTCAATGCAAAAACCATTAGAAACATTTTTACCTTGAAGCATATTGCGAGTACTTTCCACCAATGTTTTGTTCTTCGTCTCAACAACTCTATTTTGTTGACGTGTATGTGGAATTGTAAATTGTTGTTGGATCCTGTTGTTTTTACAATATTTTTTTAATGTTCCTAATGTATATTCCCCACCTTGATGAGATCTGAGAACTTTAATGCACTTGCATGTCTATTTTTCAACCATAGTTTTGAATTCCTTAAATTACTCAAAAACATCACTCTTACTTCTTATGAAATAGAGCCAAGTATACCTAGATCTATCATCAACAAAGATAATAAAGTACCAAGCACCACTAAGTGATATAGTTTGCATAGTAATGCTAAGATATCCTAAAAACAAATAGGGTTTGGAGCAACTACAAGCTAGGGTTTGGAAGTTGTGGCCATAATAGAGGACAACATGAGCACTAAAGGGGGGGTTAAGGGGACCCCCTCATACAAATAGGTAGTGGTGGACAGGGGGAAAGGGCCAAGAGGCGTAGGTTTCAAGGCACCAATTACAGGCACCTCGGGATCAAAACCAGGAAAAGGTAAGGAAAGGGACCAAGGAAAAAGTGAATGCATGGGGGCAAAAGCCCGAGAAACTCAGAGTGAGGCACAAGACACATCGAATCCAAATAGGACAGAAGGGCGCAACCCATGTAAACCCAAAACAACAATGATATCCAAGGTGATACTAGAGGATCCACAAATGAAACTCTACAAGGACCGAATGAAGACACATGCACTAATATGCAAGTTTATGGGTTTGTGGTCCATTGAAAGAACATTGTACAACTGGATTAAATATTGTTGGAAGCCAAGAGCCGAAGTGGAGCTCCACATGGGCTCGAAAGGGTTCTTTATAGAAGTATTCATGAACCTGGAAGACAGGGACAAGGTCTTTGAGGGGGGGCATACTTCCATGCCTCAACAGGACTATACATGCAGCCATGGAAGGAAAATTTATCCCCAGAAAAATAGACCTTCACAAAGGTGTCGGTCTAGCTGAGATTTTATTCCTTACCATTAGACTACTGGTTTCCCTCTACATTCGAAGAAATAAGAAACAAACTAGGGAAATATGTGAAGACTTCGAAGGCCACCTTAAAAGGGAGATATACATTGTGACATCCCCAAAAATAAAGTATTTTTGAAATCTAAATTTGTTGAAAAATTACTCCGTTTTTAGTAAATTCGAATTTGGAAAATTTCTGCCTTTTATGGCAATTCTGAATTTCGAATTTAATAATTGTAATTAATTTTTATGATTGTTGGGCAGATATCTGATTTGAACCAACTAACTATTTGACTATGACACTTGTATGGAAACATAATATTTTATATTGATTACAGGAGGACAAATGGAACAACCATGTTAAAATCAACTGATCGTGAATCCATGAGTGAGGCACCTATTGGAACTACCTCTGGGATGATTATTACAAGTGGAAAATCAGATATTTGGCCATTGGAAACCCTTGAAAATCAAGGATTTAGAAAGCTGTGAAAATTCCCAAGGGAGGGAAAATACCTAGGCAAAAGGATTTTATGGATAAATAGCATATGTGAGGAGGAAGGACGCTGCCAAGTATGTTGGGAAGGGAGACTAATGATTCTTCCTTGCTGTTATGAACACTACGGAGTGAGTGTAGGGTAGGAGGAATCTGTTGGTATTGAAGGACATTGATGAGGAGGAGTCTTCCAAGTTCGCCCTCATGGATTCATGGTCAGGCTAGGGGATGAATCAGGCAAGTCTTTTTGGTTTCCTTATTCTACAGTTGGGAGGAACATGGCTATTCCCTTTGTCTTCCCGTGATCTATTTCAGATATGTAAATCTTCCCTTGCTCTGTTTTGAATGATTTGTGTGTAACTTATATTATGCATCTATTCTGGATTGGTCCCTCCTGAAAACTAGAATGCTAGGATAAATTATCTGTATACAATTGAACTTGAACGAGCAGATCTATCTATAGGATATGTTTAACTCTATAATCAAAATTCTAGTTAGGATTATCTGTGTACAAATATGCTTGAAAGGAACAGATCTATTATAGGCATACATTTATTTCTGTGACTAAGATATTAAATAGATCTAACTATGAGAAATCGGAGTCGAGCAAATTTGTACATATATAAACGTTTAGGTGTATCTCTATAATTAAAATTCATAAAAATGGTGCCACTTAGCGGAGACTTCCTTTCTAGTATAACTTGGAATTGAAGAGAAATACGAGACAACACGAATCTTATGGATCACCTATGTATTTATATATTATACATATATACATTTCTAAAACTATATAGGCGTCACAATAAATCGGAAGTGGACTATCTACAACAAAAAAAGTTGATATGATATACGTTTTTCTTGTATTATATGAATTATATATTGATCAATCACATGCACCAACAACATGCAAATGAAATTCTAGATGTGTAAAGAACAACAAAATTTGAAAGTTAAAGAAATTTGGAACCCCTTTTATCAGACGCTAGAATCGAAAGTACAATCATGGAAATTTACATCTATCATGAGATCTTATGCATTTCTATATTCCAAGTTCTGTAGTTGAATTTCAGTCTGTGAAAAAGAAAAGTGGAAAGAACGAATTCCTTTGGAGCGATCTACCCTTTCAACATTCAAAATATGTGGTGGATTATAAATTGGCACAACCCTTAAAGAGATCTGGAAATAAATCTCAGGAGTATTATATTCATTTATGGCAGTACAGTCTCATAGTCATGGGTCAGATATTAAAATTATAGAAGCTTTTGACTTCAACGATGTGGAATGATTTACGGTGGAAAAACTTAAGTTAATGTAGACATTTATATAGATACGCATATAACCATGTATGCTTATTGGAGTCTCTACATATAATAACAACCACAAGACATACTTTAAATGAAAACAGTTAATCAACAACTGACACAAGTAAAGATTGCATTAAATTCGAATCACTGTATACTCTACCTCTGCTGCATTTTCACAATATAGATTATGCCTGGAATATCGCTACGCAGAGACTAACAACAAAAAACCTCAATAAAAGAAAAGAAATTTATAACCCTTGTTTAACAAAAATTATGTACATCTAATGAAATGGGTATCAGTCTTATGCCAAGAACGCCAAGGTAATAACCCAACATCACCATGACTTTTCCATATCTCTCAAAGAGTTCTCTTGTTATAAATCGGAATACCTTTCTGAGCAGGACCCGATTTAGATCCAATGCCATATTCCACATAGACCTACAAAAGAAGTGAAGCATTCAAATTAGTCACGGGAAAGAGGTCTTTTCGAAACTTGATTTTTTTTTTATCAAACATACAAGATAATGATTGGGTATAAACTATTACTTATCTTTGATTTTCCATAGGTAGGCTCCCAATCCGAATCACGACCACTGATTAACCGAAAGGGGAGGAGCGAACACGATCAAGCTGATGGGTACCCTCACATCAAACAGGGCCCCATCGTTAGTTACAATATCCAGTACAAAGAGATGGGTTTTACAAGAAATATGTTTTGATAAATGTATAGGAGTTTCAACATCGAATCGAGCAAACATTAAACAAAGGACAATTTTAGTACAGTTATAAAGAGGAATAGATGAGTCGCAAAAAATATATTAAACATAAATTTCACAAGGAAATATAGCCCATACACTCATAATATGAGAATGCCTATTTTCTTTAAACACAGGAACTTGTTTAAAGGAAAAGGAAATTTAATTTAAACAAGGAGTAAAATAGATACCCTTCTCCATATGGTCAACCATGGCCAAGGCCATACAAAGCCCACAAACCATTATATGTGGCATGATATAGGAATTCCGAACACGAGAGGTATCATTAATTCGGGTTCTACAGAAGAAATTTATGAATGGTTATTCGTTCTTCTCAGTGGGGTTACGAGGTTTTGATGAGGGTAGGGTACAGTCGAAAGAACTCATAGAGGTGGGTAGACAGATCCAGGATAAGGAAACAATATTTAATCATTATAAAGAGAATACCCAGACACGACAGATATCGTTGTCAAGCCGGCCATCTGACAGTTTTCTAACCTCGGTAAACTAAAATGCAATTAAAATATGGCTCCCCCTAACAATGATACAACACAGTGAAGGAAAGTGGGAATGACAAGCATAAAGGCATACTACTTACAAATAACCCTTTGAAGCACCAAGAAAACAAAAGAACGAAGTATCGAGCCTTTCGGGTAGGAGTGCGATAAGTAGAGCTACTTACCAGTAGCGAGAAAAACTAGAATGCTTCTTTTGAGTTTCAATAATGAGAAAGTAACTTACTAACGGTCAAATGTTACAGTGATAACGTGAATCTTACCAGGCAGTTGGGTGAAAGACATCACCTCCATCCAGGAAGTTCCCCTGTCATTTTTTTTCCTTCGCCAAGATTTTGGAGTCACAGAGCCAAATTCTCTGAGAACCTACTCGTTACAGAAATGAAACTGCTATAACCCAAAGAAAACCTAACCGAATAGATTAAATGTTGCTAGTACGAAAGAAGGTTCAGCCATGTGACGAAGGAAACTTGGCGCATCCACAGTGGACAAAGGGTCAGGTGATGACCTCGACTCTCGTGCACACCATGGTCCATTAATGGTTTGGTCAAGGTTTAACTCTCGACTGACTTGTTCCTACCCTTTCAATTAATGGGTTACAGATTAAAGAAGCACCTGCACATTTAAGGGAAGTTTTAACCCTAACCAACACTAACCTCATTAATGCAACTTTTAGTTGGAGTTTCGTATGTAACAGATGGAGTCAACAAACTGCTAGCACGAGATATTGGTTTTCAATCAATATTAAACCGGGAAGCACTTACCCCAACCACATCCTTATTAATTCAAATATTTCACAGAGGGGTATAACCCACCCCTTTACCTTTATTCTTATTACGTGAGTTCTTTGATCAAGTGGTTAGTGTTACGCATAAGGCTTAGGGACATAAGTCCCAAAAATCCTTCATACTGGTAAGCCAATTATATGGATATATAATTATTATATATATATGAAACTAAACATAATCTACAGGACTGTAACTGAGTTGTGGTATGCGGAGTAATCAGATCTTGTAATATTATTTCAAAGGTTTAAGTTGGATAGTAATTTTAGTCGACGTCAACCAAGACTCTTTTACTTTTAATGACGAACCCATTCAATGGTGAATGCATAATTTTTTTTTTTATTTGACAATTTTGAGGTCTATTACATATGGTATCAGAGCAGAGTTTACAACACTGGGCCTTGAACAAGGCCACACTAGAGCTTTGGCATATATATA